>PVJD01007966.1:64626-77960 GCA_004026545.1 Mormoops blainvillei | reverse complement strand
AAAATTAATTTAGCAAGATGAATGGTTTTTTAAAATTTTGCACAGTAAGTTTGTGCACAGTGTATGAGAATAAATTGTTACAAATTTACACAAACTATGAACAACGATGCCTGTCACCCCCGTACTGAGGATGTGGGAGAGCTCCCAGCGTCCGGAATGCCTCGGGCAGACGCGTGGGCCAGGGCCGTGGTCCCAGGCGGCGATAAGGCCTGCAAAAGGCGCTCTGGAAGGCCTTGTTTTCTCTCGTTATAAAATCATTTCTAGTTTTAGAGCTCTAGCTTATTTGCAGAAAAGTACACAGCTAAACATTTGAAAATGAGTTTTGTTTGTCTGCCTTTCAAGTGTGTGCGGCCTGGTTAGATTCTGAAGCGCAGCCCGCCCCTCTCCTGTCCTTCCCCTGGCTTAGCGATGGCCAACTGTCTGCAGCCCTGCTCCCTCAGCTCCTCTCTCCTTCTGGGGCGGGTCACGGGCCTCCAAAGGTCCCTGAACTTTGCTGTTTTCCTTTTCCCTCTCTTTATATTGAGGCGTAATTGACATAAGAAACCACCTGTGGGAAACGTTCGATTCAGCAGCATTTACTAATGTATAGTGCTGTGTCACCACTGTCTCTATTTCGAAAACATCCCATCACCCCAAAGAAATCTCTGTAGCCCTTTAGTACCTGTTTCCCATCCTCCCCTTCTGTAGCCCCGGAAACCACCCGTTTGCCTTTGTGTGGATGGACTTCCCTATTCTAGACAGCTCCTAGGAATGGAACCGCACATATGCGGCCTTTTGTCTCCGGCCTCTTTTCCTTGGCTTGATGTTCTTGAGGTTCATCCCCCTTGTAACATGTGTCAGCATTCGATTCCTTTTCGTGTCTCAGTAGTACCCCGTTGTCTGAATATGCCGCATTTGTTTTTCAGTTCCCCATGAATGTGCCGTTTGGGTTGCTTCCACCTATTCGCTATTGTGTATAAAGTCGCTGCGAACATTTCAGTACAGGGATTTGTTTTTTTGTGTCTCAGATTTTGCTGTGTTACAACTTTGAAAGCCTCCCTGAAGGGCTCTACGTTGTCAGTTTGTTTTTCTGAGTGCACATGTGTATTTCTATGCCTTTTGCCCTAACAAAAAATGGTACTTTGGTCTTGCAGTTCCAGAAGAGATAACTGAAGGGACAGGCGACCGGTGAGTCTTACGCCATGAAGTCAGCTGTACATTAGTGCTACCGATCCTGTTAAGGCAAAATTTTGAGCCACTTCAAGCAACCACCCTAGATGTGCCATTAGAGGGACACTGCACCCATTCGAGCCTCTGCAACCCATCCGGGACGTCTTGGGACTGGTACCTGCACTTTCACGAAGTGTGGCACTGCAATGATGAATTGCAAAGAAGCGTTTACGCTCAGCCTTGGGAACCAACCAGAGACGTGAACTCAGACTCTCGCCAGATGTGATGTACTTCCCCCCTTTTGCTGACCGTGTGCTTGAATGATATGGCTCTCCCTTCCTAGGCAAGCAAATAAATTCAGGTTTATTTCAGACAACCTTTTGTGGTCTTTTTTTTATATCTTTCTAGTGATCCCCACCAGAGTTGGTATGTGATACAGGGTCCCTTCTGAGGCTATTAACTATCTATGTTTGTAAATAAACTTTTCCTTCATTTTAGTATTGTGAGAACTTGGAGGCTTTTCCCTACCCCGGGCAAATCCATACTCTTTTTCTTTAATTAGTTTTGTGCAGCTTGTGTTTCATGACTTAGTGTTCGACCATTCATAATGAAGTGGTTGTGGGAAAGCAGGTGGCCACAGAATGTTGTGATGGAGGTCAGAAAAGGCGGTTCAGGAGATGATCATCCAGGAAAATCCAGCTGGGTCCAGTACAGCAGGACATGTCTGGTAGCATCGCAGTCTCTGTCATAGGACAGGAGTTTGGGAACAGAATTATATTTCTGAGGATACTTGCAAGTGAAGGGAGGAGCCTGGTTCTAGGTTAGTGCTGTCCAGTAGAAATATGTGAACCCCACTTAATTATTTTAAATTTTCCTATAGCCATACTTTAATAAGTAAAAGGAAGGAAGAGAAATTACCCATAATAATTAATTTAACCCAGTATGGCATACTTCAGAGATAATACAGGTTTGGTTCTAGACCACTGAGGTAAAGCACATATTGCAATAAAGCAACTCACACAAAGTTTTTTGGTTTCCCAGTGTATATATAAGTGATGTTTACACTATTCTGTAGGCTATTAAGTGTGCAGTAGCGTCGTGTCTAAGAAGGCAATGTACATGTCTTAATTAAAAATACTTTATTGCGAAAAAATGCTCACCATCATCTGGGCCTTCAGCAAGTCTTAATCTTTTTGCTGGTGGAGGGTCTTGCAATAAGTCAAACCAGGTAGGCCTGTATATACAAGATGATCATTTCTGCTTGTAATTAATATTTTAAAAATTTTAATGAGACATTTTACATTCTTTTATTTTTACTAAATCTTCAATATCCAGGAGCTTACTGCCTGTTTTAACTCAGGTGTGACATTTTCATCTGAAATACTTGATCTGAGTTTAGATTTTTATAAAATCTACAGTTGAGAATGTAGATTCGCCTTACAAACATTCTTAGAAATTTTCTAATAAGCGAATCAACTATCAGTTTTGAAATTTAAGTTAGTTAAGTAAAAATTAGTTCCTCAGCCTCACTAGCCATGTTTCAGGTGGTCAGTAGCTGCAGGTGGCTTTGGCTTGGACAGTGAATTTCTAGAGGGACGGAGGAGCAAAGCAGATCCAAGAGACAGCCTCAGGCATGAGCTGGGTCCCAGTTGTTGAGGTGAGGCAGGGGCTGATCGTGAGAGCACATTGTTGGAGTAGAAGTGATGTGTGATGAAGTGATTCCATGTGCTAAGCTGCACCTCTCAGAAATCCTCATTGCTTGTGGTCACCTGGGCCTGGGCCTGTAGGTAGATGGCAAGTGGCCCTAGCCATGGAGCTAGGAGGATGATAGAGACTGGAAAACGAGGGTCAGCCAGGCTCTTCCCTGACATACGCAAAACACCTAAATAGGGGACATAAATCATTCCAGCAGTGAATTAAAACTCAACGATCCTGCCCTGGCCAGTGTGGCTCAGTGGATTGAGCACTGGCCTGCAAACCAAAAGGTTGCTGGTTCCATTCCCATTCAGGTCACATGCCTGGGTTGCAGGCTGGGTCCTAGGTTGGGGGCACGGGAGAGGCAGCCAATCAATGTTTGTCTCACACATCGATGTTTTTCTCCCTCTCTTTCTCCCTCTTCCTTGCTCTAAAAATAAATGAATAAAGTCTTAAAAAACAACAATAACAAAAAAAGCTTCAGCCATCCCCCCTGTACTCCAAGGAACGTGGAACCCAAGGGAATGCAGGACAGGAGACGCACCACCTGCCCTTTCATTCTTTGTTTTACTCCTCCCTGTCCATTTTCTGGGTCTCTTAACTCCTCAGCACAGAGAAATCAGACCCACCATGAGTTGATAATGTGGGAGCTGAGTGATAGGTACATCGTGCTCATTACATGATTCTCTCTACCTTGGCATATATTTGTAATTACAGGGTCCGGCAGAAGTAACGCCTGCTTGAGTGTGGTTAGTACGGTAATAATATGGGTGTAATAATGTATAGTTTACATTTGAACATTTCACCTAAAATGTCACATGGTGTGCTTGAGTGTGATCTTGTTATGCTACAGAATGACATGCTTATGATTTTGTAATAAAAAGGGGCAGTATTTGTGCCGGATCCTGTATACACACACACACACACGCGCACACTATATCTACTTTGGCATATATCTGTGTATATATATTCATTTGAACAGTCAAGTTCCTGAGGTTCCTACAGCCCCACTAACACCTTGCCCCATTCCAACTTTCATTGTGTGCCCCCAGTCCTGCCAGGCCTAGGCCCTGGGCCTGCCCACCCTCCTTCCCTGCTCCACTCCCATCACTGCAGGCAGCAAAGGGTGTGCGAGTTAATTGTTAAATTCAGTTCAACAAGTTCCTCATTAGGGACAAATTACCTGAGTTTGAAATCTGCTAATTTTCCAATCAGAGTGAGTGTTTGCACTTGTGATTTGGAAATAATTACCATATGGTAAAAGCAAAACCTATGTGGGGATTAAAGTAAAGGTGAGGGAGGACAGGAGCTTATTTTGGCATCTTCCATGGAAACTCCTGTTAGCATATGCAGATGAGTTGCGGTGCCTCTGGGGTTGGGGTGGGAAAGCTCACCTGCGGCACTGTTTTGCAAAGGCTGCTGACTGCGTGGACTAATGCCCCTGAAAGGTGACCTTGGCCTTCAAGGGAGACCAGTGTGGTCTTCATAGGCTTGAACTGGGTCTGGAAGGAGAGAGGCTTTTGAATTTACCTATTGCATCTAAAAATGCATCTATTCTTTTGCTGATGTCTGTCCTTGGTCTAAAGCACCGGTGTCCAACACGCGGCCCGCAGGCCTCATGTGGCCCCGGAAGGCTATGAATGCGGCTCAACACGAAATCGTAAATTTACTTAAAGCATTATGAGATTTTTTTTTTTGTTAGTGTTTGTGTATTTAATATGTGGCCCAAGACAACTCTTCTTCTTCCGGTGTGGCCCAGAGACGCCGAAAGTTTGGACACGCTTGGTCTAACGCTTCTGCATGAGTTACAAATAAATACACTTCCTTGGGGGTGGAAGCGATAATTCTAAATGCCCTTAGTGCGATCTCACAATGAATGTGTTAGGGAAGGCTCACCTGAAGGAATTGGAAGAACTAAGGGATAACAATTGCTGCAGAAGACCACTGTGATCCAAAGTGTAGAACTCTGTTATTCACCTTTAGTAATTCGTCCCAGTCCCAGGTCCTGTATCACTAGTTCCAAAGCTTTGATGACTGAATCCATGGTGAAGAATAATGGTCAAGGTTTCAGGTAAGTTACAGTCCAACGCAGAAAACTCCTGAGCCATTGCTTCTGAAATTTGGAGCCAAGAAAAACCGGTCTCCTCTGAGAAGGTGGTATCCCTCCGCCTTTCTGCTAACTGGAGTTGTGCAAGTTCCCTTTGCGCCTCAGCTGCCAGGAAACTCAAAATGAAATTTGAAACTGAACTCACCAAGTTTGCATTTATGGGTCGCACTTCAGCATTTCTTGCTCCTTAATTTTTATTTTACTAATTCTTTTTTACTTGTCTTTTGTCATAGACTACTTCAAATCTTTTGTTAAAGGAAACTGGGAACAAATGCCTCCCTATACGTGTAAACGTGCATAAATAAATAGTAGCTTCTGTTCATTTATATACACTGCCTCTCATCTTTTAATAACCTTGCCCATTAGATATTATCCTCTTACAAATGAAAAACTGAGGCTCAGATAGGAATTGCCTGAGGTAATAAAGCTATTAAGTGGCACAGCCGATAATTTTTCCCTCATTCGTAAGTCCATGTCTATGCCTGGGCACATGTAACTGATGTGTTGACAGGTCTTGAGTGGTGGACTGTATACATGAAACTCTTATTTTTTCCCATTCACAGCTTTCAACTATGTGGTACCAAGCTCTTTTTTCCATTAAAATTTTTTTATTTATTTAAATCCTCACCCAAAGATATATTTATTGATTTGAGAGAGAGAAACATCGATGTTGTGATCAGTTGCCTCCCATATAAATCGGAGCAGGGATTGAACCCACAACCTTTTGATGTACTGATGATGCTCCAAATAACTTAGCCACTCAGCCAGGGCTCCTTTCCGTTTTTTATGATACCTTGGCAGATCTCATAACTTTGGGGACTCTTTTGATCGGTAAACCTGATCAGTTCCAATTAGAATTTCAATATTATATCCTCTGATCTTGGGGACAGAGAGAGCAGGGAGACAGAGATCTTCTGCAGATATGGTCCTTTCTCAAGTCTGATGCTGTGATCTGCTGGGGAGGGGTGGTGTTTGCACGTGGGGCCGTTCTGTTTTACACCTGGGCTTCTCCTACTCCGGGGCCTTGCTATAAGAGCAACTGCCTGCTGACTCCTATCCCCTTCTCGAAGTTGTCTCCCGTCTCCTGGAGGAGCTCTTTAGTGCGCCTATGCTCCTCCATTTGGAGCCTTGGGAATTGCTGAGGTCCTTTTTCCAACTCTGAAGGCCGTGGGGTCATGGATCAAGGTGGGAATGATGTTCCCTATTTCTTTCCAAGCAATCTCGTACTTTTAAGCCTCTCTCATTCGTATGTTTCTTGACCACAAGGGGGCACCAGACTCCAGGTTCACGCACCAGAGTATTGCGTTCTCGCAAGAATTTTCTACCAGACAGCTCCCAAGGCTGCAGGGTGGGTCTGAGGATCTGTGCAGCTCAGCGAGAGTCCAGGCAAGAAACTGGAAGCCAATCCTTCCCTTCATGCACTTTCCCTGTAGCTCTCTTAGGGTTCTCCCTTACACGCCTGTGGGCTTGGGGGATCAGGGGCACCAGCACCCCTCCGCACCCCTCCTCACCCTTCCTCTCCCCATTATGCCCCAAGAGAAGCAACCCCTCACCAGGAACACTTGGCTCCCCTCCCACACCTCCCCAGTCGTCTCGTATTTACATAAGGTGGGGGTTGGTGGTTGGAGGGAACAGCTGAGTAGCAATGGGGCCCAGCTGTGCCATTTCTTCGTACTCCCTGTTGAGAGGACGTGTCTGCTGGCAGGTTGGAGTCTTTGTTCAGGACGTGGGAGCACCTGATGCTTTTTGTTCACAGCTGTGGGCTTTTGCAACTCTGGGACAACGGGAAAAGTCCTGTCGTGTGCGCGCGCGCGCAAACACACACGTGTACACACACACACACAGCTGTCCAGCCTTCTCCCAGGCTTGTCAATTTAAAAGGGCAGAGGCCTACGGCCGGTAGAACAGTTTTTCAAAGAACTGTTTTGGGTGAGTTTTTAAAGAGTTTATTGTTAGACTTAAGTAAGAAGTGAGTGGGGAGGGTGGGGGGCTGTTTGAGAAATTTCACCTCAATAATCGCTGGGGGGGCATTCTTTGATATGGAAAAGTGATGGTCTCGCAGAATTGTGTAGTGTTTTGCAAATATGTCTTCAAAACAATGCCTCTCATGGCCCGCACCCACCCAGCAGGATTACTCTTGGGCTCCGAGCAGTTCCTGTATGCAGCCGCAGCCCTTCAGGCTTCTGCCTGAAGAGGTGGAGAGGGAAGGGGGTGATTTTAAGAAGTGTTATTTGGGGCTATGCATCTTTTTCGTACTCTTTGAGAAACCAGAGTTATTTTGAATTTTGGGGGGGGCATTGTTTGGAGAATGGGGTATTTGACTTTAAGATTTTGGGGGCCTCTGGTTATTGGTAATCATGAAGTCTAGGGTAAAACCAGAGTTGCTGCATGAGGTCGGTGGCAAACACAATCATTGGAAGAGAGGACGGGAGGTCCAGGAGCTGAGGGGCCAGGCTATTGGAAGGGCCATCTAGGCGGATACTGAATCACCAAATCACCAAGATTCTAATTCTTACGGAATAGCGTTCGAGAGGGTAACAATGAATCGGGCTCTAGGATCTTTAAGGTATGTGGGGCAGTTGACTTCACACAGCAGGGAAGAAGAGTGGTTTGGTCTCAGGGGTCAACTAAATTAAGATATCCCTTAATATCGGTTGAGGGAGACTTCTTCACTGTCACCTTTTAATTATTGACAGTATGCTTACATGCAAGGCCTTTTGCTAGGTCCCTGAAGGAGGCGTAAGGCACATTCTCTATCCTTAGTGGCATTAGAGGCTACTCAGAGAAAAAACTGTAACTGTGTGAGGTAATGGATGTTAATTAAATTTATTGTGGTGATCATTTTGCAATGCATACATATGTCAAATCATATGTTGTACAAGTAAAACAAATACAATGTTAAAAATCAGTTATATCTTCATGAAGGTGGAAAAAAATCAACTCAGAGAAGGGAAATCCACAGATGATTATAAATCAAGTAGACTATGGCAAATACAATTACAGATAAAATCTTATTGGATGGGACTGGGTAAGGCCTCTCAAAGGAGGTGATCTTTGAGTGGATCTTGCCTTGGATTTCAATAGGTTGAGTTGCAGATGGGAAGACGGTATACTAAGCAGGGGCAGTACTAGCAAAGGAATGGTGGAGGAAGTTGTATACAGAAGAGGACCTATCTGTATAGCATGGCGTGTGTGCAGAGGGGAAGTAAAGGATAAGGCTGAAAAGACAGGTTGACCCCATATCACAGATCTTCTTGGTAATTTAAGTGAAACAAAGACTCCACTCTTTCAATAAGGAATCCAACAGAGCAACGATGGGATTTATAATACTTTCCTACCTAAAGGGAGAGGAAGAAATTCCAAAGCTCTTCTTCCACTTCACAAAGAAATCTGACAGAAATATTTGTTGCTTTACGGAAAACATAATCGACAGTTTAAGTATTATTACCAGAGCAACACATTATTAAATAAGATGACCAATCAGAGTTGCAGACCTTTAGGTATTATAGGTTCCATTTTAGACAACATAGCAAGGAACTCTAATATCCAAGTATCTGAAGAGATATGTTTCTTTACAAATAACACCTCCAAGGGCAGTTTGATAGCAACAGAAAACAAAACAGGAACATGGCCTTTCCCTCGAACCTCTGCATTGGCCAGGAGTGTACGACAGGTACTTGTGTAAGTGTTCCCAATTCTGATTTATGACACGGAATTGGCTTTGTGCCTCACAATCGTGTCTGTTTCTCTGTACCTGTAGGGGAAGAAAGAACATTTTCTCTTTATCTTTCTGAGATTTTTCACCAGCAGTTTGGGCTGGTAGTTTTAAGCTCTTCAGCGTTAAAATTCCAAGAAGTTTAAATCTTATAATATTAAAAACAATAGAGAAGTTTAACCAATTAAATTTGAGGTAGATAATAATAAGTTGAATCATGAAATTGCTGATGTTTGACCTTTACTTATTACCCAATTAAAATGGCAATTTCATATGGTTCAATCCAATATCTACAGTTTCAGTCTTGAATGCCAGGTGAGAAATATGAAGTTAATTCAGTAAATATCGGGGAGCCACTGTTAGGGTAAAATGCTATGATCTAAGCTGTGGTTTAGCACAAGTTACCTGGCAGGAATGTGAAGGATGGATTGGACAGGGAGACCTGTGGATTAAACCTTCCTTTCCTACCCATCTTACTTGAAATACACCCCTAGATTCCTGTCCATAGGATTGAGAAGTTAAATTAGCATTAACCTTTAAAGTGAAAGATTGAGAGTTTAAATTCCTCCCCAATAATAGGCTACTGGGTGGACTATAAAAATGGGCTTTTATGCCACAGAAGATCCAAAATTTGGTGGACTGGTCTACCAACTGAAACAAACAAACAAACAAACAAACAAACCCACTCACTCATCTGTGTACCTACATCAAGGGGGAGAGGAGACATTTTCAAATCCATGGCTCTTCCTGCTTGCCTCCCATCCACACCGATCCCGCACAGATTTATACCTACCCAGTAATGCTGTGAGTGGCATTTACCACTTGTAATACTTTTTTGAGGATACGGCAAACTGCCAAAGGGACGAAGCCCCATGAGAGTAGAACCACAGGGCTTTGAGGGGCAGGCTTCCGAGTCACAGAATAGGCTCAATAGCAGGGACTTCTCTGATCTCATCGTTTCTTAAACTCGAGTGTGCATCAGGATCGCAGGGGTCCTCGTTAAAACCCGGAAGGCTGAGGCCCACCCCCGAGTTTCCGATTCTGGATGGAGTGGGGGCAGTGCTGAGAATGTGCAGCTCTAACAAGTTCTCAGGTGAGGCAGAGGCTTCTGGTATCTGGGACCACACTTTGAGAACCGCTGCTCTACTCTATGGGTAATCTGAATACGCCAGTGGGAAGGGTGCTCTGCTTCTGAAGAAAGAAAGAGAAGCCTGAAAGGTTTAAAAAATAAAACAGGAGAGAATGCTCAGGTGATGGGAGGCTATCCAGATTGCTCTGCATGAGTCAGCGCTGAGGATTAGCATTTCTAAAAAGTTCTTAGTTGCTGCTGCTGCTGCTGCTGCTGCTGCTGGGCCAGGGGCCACCCACGCTAAGACCCGCAGCCTGCGTGCCAATCACAGGGTGGCCCTCTAGGGTGAGTGCCCTGTTTCCAAATTTAAACGTGAGCTATTTTTAGAGGAACCCCATAAAAAAATTGGGTCCTCTGGGCAGAATGCCAGTTGTCTTCCAGACTCAATACCTTTTTTCCAGTGAAATGGGTAGGAAAAAAACGAGAAGGAACCCGTGGGAGGGGGGAGTCGGGAGAGGAGAGCAATTGCATCACCTAATAATCTCTTGCTAGAGGCCCATTGGTTTTTAAGTCTACAGATCTCCAAAGCTAAATATACACTCAAGTTGATATTTTAAGCAATAGAGAAAATATCAAAGGTGATAGTTCACACACAGTGTTATTAGGTTTTGTTTTTGAACCTGCTGGCTATGTTTGTTACAGTAAAACCTTTTCAAAGAGAAAACTACAATCATCACTCTTTGACCTGAACATTGTTGGAAATATAAGGGCCTGGGTTTTGTAAGAACCAACCTGCCTTCTGAAACACCATTTCCTTCATAAAAATGTCACGTGTCCTTTCTTTGCTATTCCTGGGGAAGGAGTGCTATTTTCACAATCCGTTACTCTAGTTAAAAATGATGTTATCAAATATCTACTTAATAAGTAACTGTAAAATACTGCTTTGTTATATCAAGGTGAGCTTCGAGGCATCAAGAACCGGCTTCTTCTGGAAGCCGAAGAGGAGATAGTTATGGCGGAGAGTGAGGGCTAGAATGAATGGAGGTTTAAAGGCACCTATACGTGATCACATCTTGAAATTACAGGGTCGTTGGGAAAATATTATCAAGTCCTCCTGAGAACTGGCAATATTACAGTTGCTATACTTTTTTTGGTTTGTTTTTGAAGCATAGCATAAGTATAGTCATAAGGAAAGAATCTGGGCTTTATTTTTTTCAGTTCTCACAAGATGACTTTAGTGCGGTAGTCACTTATTGAGGTGATTAAGGAATTAAGCAATTCTGGAGGGAAGGTTTGCTTTACAATCAGTGTCATGACCCACAGATTCCATTTCCCCTGCTGCAGTCCTAGTACCAAGGACCAGGCCCGAAGCCCCAAATTATCCTGGACTAAATTAGGCTCCCTGTACAGCCCTCCATTTCCCATTACAACCCGTCTATGGAGGATGGATTCCATGGCATAGAAATAGGCATGACTATATGAATGATAGTACAAGTCTGTCTTTTTAGTCATCAGTTATATTGATTTTCTCAGACATTATTCCTCTGAAAAATTGTCTTCAAAAAAGAACATCAGACAGGTTTCCTTTCTGGCTGACAGAAAGTCAAATCTGCTTCCTGTGGTCATGGGTAGAGAAGCCTCCACTCAAACTTCCTATCGGAGGAGTCAAGATCAACGTCACTGAGAATCTGTAACTAAGGTTGCCACATTTAGCAAACAAAAATACAGGCCACCCAATTAAGTTGGAATTTCGAGTAAGTAATGAATAATTGTCAGTATAACTATGGCCCACATATGATTATTCAAATTTAAAGTGATTACAATTAAATAAAATGCAAAACGCAATTCCCTGGTTGCACTAGCCATATCATTACTGCTACATGTGACTACCGGCTACTGTATCGGACTGCAGATTAGTGCGGACTATAGAAATCTCCGTCACCAGAGAAAGTCTTTCAGACGGTGCCGCTCAGTGCGAACCAGGAAGATGATTGTTTTATCACCCAGCTGACAACTTCACCTGCTACAGCGGTGATTCTCAACACTTAACAGCTTTCAATTATGTATTCCATTGTTTAACACAATGGATTATTGGTTAAAGGGAGGAGGATTCGAGAATACTGATTTAGTGAATAGAATGAGCTACTGAACTGTGCATTTAAAAATGGGATGGTACAAAAAACAGAATGAGCTAATGAGGGACAGAAACACAATTATTCTGAATTTTGACCTCAGGCCCGTAAGGTATATTCATATTATCATTTCTTGGTACACCAGGATATTTCTAGTTCTTCAAAACAAAAGTTAAAAGGAGAAAATTTTTTTATTCAATTCGGCATTTCCTTTATTGGGAATAAAATTATCCAAACCCACAGTGTGTTATTTCTGGAGAAGTACTTGCAAATAGCAGCCAGAAAGGGCTCTGTCTCCTCTTTTAGAAACAAAACATGAAAATTATAATAATAAAGTAATTGATTTTTTTAAGTGCAAAATGTAAGAATTTCAAATATCAGGTCATGGAAGCAGTTTGGAGGCTCGTAACACACAGTTAAATTTCAATCTACATATTAATACCGCATTTGAAGACCCAATGCGGTATTAATATGTCATTTGAATTTGTAGATAAACCATGCTCTTTCTTGCATACTTAATTTAAAATAAATTAAGCAGCATGCATCACTTGTTAAATGGGGAAGAGTCAAACTTTGTCTTTCTATATTATGAATATTATTAAAGAATATATTAAAATGGAAATTATAAGACAATCTTTAATAGTACACTAAGTTCATTTTTAAAAAGATTTTATTTCTTTATTTTTAGAGAGAGGGGAAGGGAGGGAGAAAGAGAGGGAGAGAAACATCCATGTGTGGTTGCCTTTCACATGTCCCCTACTGGGGACCTGGCTGCAACCCAGGCATGTGCCCTGGCTGGGGAATCAAATCAGTGACCCTTCAGTTTGCAGGCTGTCACTCAATTCACTGAGCCACACCAGCCAGGGCTAAGTTCATTTTTTTTAAACTTAAAATTGCTTCCTTTTATATGCCATACTGAAACACACACACACACACACACACACACACACACACACACAATGATTTAGCATTTCTGTGGGGATCGATGAGATTACAGCTTTTTGTGAGTGCAGGTTATGAAGGATGGAGACTGGCGGAGTGTGGGGTGGCTGCCCTGGAGAGGATAGTGTAGGCTGGTGTGTGTCTGAATGTGCGTTTTCTGTTAGTCAGGGCTCCTGTGGCACACCATTTCTAGTGCAGGTAATAGAAATCCAATTCAAGCCAGTTTAAGCAAAAAGAAGGATTTATTGGCTCTGGAAGCTGACATGTTCCAAAGTAGAGCTTGTTGCAGGGACCGTAAGATGTCAAATGACATTGTAAGGGCTCTCTGCCACTCTCTGCTCTTAGTTCTGAGTTTCTCTGTGTTGGTCTCTTCATTTCCAGATATTCTTCCTTGTAGTGTGAGTAGAGGGCAAAGCTCACATCATCCCAGCCTAGTTAACCTCAGAGAAAAGAGAGCTTGCTTAGTTTATCCACCACAGATAGATGGGCAAACAGATGATAGGAAGGAAGCAAGAAAGGACAGGA
>PVJD01007966.1:7498-64526 GCA_004026545.1 Mormoops blainvillei | reverse complement strand
ATGATAAAGGGGCTTCTGTTACCAGGAGAAGGAAGGCAGAGGTGCTGGACAAAGACACGCTGCAGACAGTGGCTCCCGTGTATCTTTGTGTAACCCAGATGTCTCCAAAGTCTCCAGATAATAGCTTGAAAATAGATTGTGCTTCCAAGTTGGAGATTCTCCATTTGCCCCTCCAGAGCCCATGTGAAGAGTGGCTGTTCCTGGTCGAGTCCAGCCACTGGGGGCGCTGGCAGGAGATCGGAGACCAGAAGAGGGTGGCCAGAGTGTTCGTTCCCTCAGCTTGTCCCCTGCCAGGCCAGCTGACACAGCAGCTGTTCTCCTCTAGCAAAGGCCAGGGCTACCACTAGCTTTGGTGATTGCCGCCACCCCATGCGTCTTCAGGCCTGGGTGTGAGCGGGCTTCCTCTGTTGCTTGCCCTGGGGTGCCTAACTACCCCTTGCTGATTTCCTCGAAGCTGTTCTCATTTTGCACATCTCCATTAAACAATCACCAGTTCCACTTTTGAGCGTGCCGTGTCTTTACTGCAGGGACCTGCCTGAGACGCTGCCCATCCTCCTCCACACCATGGCAATTCCAGTCCTCCTGGATTCCCCTTCTAAATACAGGGCAGGGCAAAAGTATGTTTGTAATTGTGAGTCTGCAAAACACAGAGTTTATTCTTGTATGATTATTTATTAATTATCGTAGTGTTCATTTGTATTACACCTGCAAACCTACTTTTGCCCCACCTGTATTTCTGAAAGACCCGTCTGCTGAAGGTCCGCATACTGTATACACACAGATCGGTCCCGGCCAGGGCTGTCTCCCCAGCCAGCCCGTGCCTGCAGAGCCTCGTAGTCGGTGGGTTTTGCTCTACAGCTTTGCTCCCAGCAGTGGATGCAAGCCTGTCCTTTAATTCCCCAAAGACAAACTCATAACATTTAACAAACATTTGCTGAAGGTGTAGGGATAACCCCAAGAAATGACGAGATAGAAAGGGAAAACAAAACTGAGGACGAAAGCTCCGGGCCCATGACTCTCCTTAAAGAGCTGTGTAGTGGCCTTAGGAACCCTCTCTCAGTCCTGCACTCCCCTCCCCCAACAAACTCCTTTTAATAGGCCAGTTGCACCTGGTAAGAGACTTGGTACTAGCTCCCCGGAGCTGTGTAAGAAGTCACTTTCCTAGGCGTGATCAGCATAAGCCAGGTCTTTTGAGGTGCAGATAGAGGTGGTGGATTGGCAGGAACTGAGTACTCAAGTGCTAAGGAGTTTGACTTTAAGAGAAGGGGCCACAAAACTGCTGCTGTTGAGTTTGCTGCCTAAAGGCAGAAAGCACCCAGCTGGTTAAAGAATGTCAGCTATGCTGGTCCTAATAAAGCACATGTAAGATATGGGGGAGGGGAGGGTCTGGACCCCTCTGAGGCCCCGAAGATGGACACAGCCAAGGTCCATGGCCCCCATTTTGTTTTTAACCAGAGATTTCAACATTGACAGGGGAGGGGGAGCGCATTGTGTGTAGCTTTGTGTTAAAACCCTTCACCACATTCCCAGTGTCCTGTGGGGACTGGGGACTCAGGGCGGGTGGGTGCTGGCAAAGAAGACCACATGTGCTTGAATGTGTTCGATGCTTGAGAAAGTTTCCCTAGATGAAGAAGCAGGGCTGCAGCCCAAAGAATTTCAGTTGCCACCAATGTTCTCTGGGACCCAGGGAGGTTGGAGAAGAGGTACCCTTCACCCCCATCCTCCAGCCCACGTCCCAGGCAGCATGCTAGCATCCTTGTCAATTAAGGTAGACACATTATAGCAGTAATGTACAGCAGTCTATAGAAGCTAAAAAAAGAGAAATCGTTTTATTTAGTGTTTAAGAGAAAAACCGGCAAAGCTAGCCTTGGCAGTGGCACTCACTGTCCCATAGGACTTCCTGCAATGATGGAAATGCCCTGTATCTGTGCTGTTCCATTTCAGTAGCCACAGGCCACATGTGGCTATCGAGCACTGGAAATATGGTTAGTGGGACTGAGGAACCCAATTTCAATTCAATTTAATTTAAATTCATTTTAATTTAAATAGCCACAGGTGGCTAGAAGCTAGCAGATCGAACAACATCTTGATTTAGGGCAGAGGACCAGGGCATTTATATAAACTTAGGTTTTACTAACATTCATGAAATTAGGCCAATGCACATGCAATTTGATGGGATAGTATTTAAGACTTAGACAACCCACTGGCATGTGAGGGTGATGGACCAGGGAGAAGAGGAAAGAGCTTGGGCCTGTAGCCAGAGGAGGTGGTTGAAGAAAGATGAGCAAGGACTGGGCAGGAGGAAATTGATGAAGAACACGATACATCGACATACAGGTACACACAGGGCGTGCCCTGGCCTGGGGTCTGCTTGTGCGTAGCTGGAGGGCAAGCCTTGTCCTGCCAGGTACACTCACTCGGTCCCTTGGCTGCAGCTCTGATGCCTTCAGTCATCTTGCTCAGCCCGGCCAGATTTCTGGGACAGTCCCAGCCAAGGGATTGTACGAGGTCCACGTCCTCCAGTTCATGGCATTCCAGAAGACTTGTGCTGCTGCTGGTGCTCAAGAATTAGTGTCACCAAGGTAAGGAGGCAAGAGCTTCCACCCACCCTTGCCTTGTACATTTTCTATTTGCTCCGCTACCAGATCTTCATGCCTGGATCTCTGAAAATCCACCCCTGCCCCCAGGCTGAGCCCAAGCAAGGAGCGGAGACACAGCCAGCAAGTCTAGAATTCTTTCTTGAACTGCCTTTTCTATCCGTTCCTTTGTAGTTTTACCTCTGGCCTTGCTCACCTGCCACTGCCTCTTTTGTTTACTTTTTGTACCTTACACTGCTGATGAAGGTATAAGGAGAACTAAGACACTGATCCTAATTATCATCAATGAGGTGACCAGGGAGTGGTGGGAAACGGGAAAAAACGACAAGGACAATTTGACCTAGCCAGGAAAGGGACCCCCAGGCATATCCCCAGAGTTTAAGAAAGATTTTTTTTTAATGTACAGAAAAATCTGGGCATGAGTTCATGTCCAGAAAGTCTAAAAGATAGAAATGAGCACGGGAAAATAGTTGCTGAAAACCTGTTCATGCCCTGGCCCATGCGGCTCAGTGGGTTGGGCATCATCCCACAGATCAAAAGGTCGCAGGTTCAATTTGGGTCAGGCCACATGCCTGGGTTGCAGGTTCGGTCCCCTGGGGTGCACACTGAAGACAACCAATCCATGTTTCTCCCTCGCATTGATGTTTCTTGTCCTCTCTTTCTCCCTCCCTTCTCGTCTCTCTAAAATAAAAAATAGAGTATTTAAAAAACCTGTTCATAATATATAACTACACAGGAAGCTAGAGAAGGGAGAAAATGGGGCAGATCTAAGGAAGCCACGGAGGATGCAGAAAGGGCTCTTCAGTAGCTTTGGTTTTAAAGAGCTGTGTGCAAAAGCAGAAATCTGGCATCATTAAAAGATAAACACAAAGCCTGTCATACATGTCTCAGAACTGAAATCAAAAGGCAAGAATAAGGTCAGCTTTGAGAACAATACTAATGATAGCAATAAAAAAGCTTTTATGCTATATTTGAACCAGAAATGAAATAAGGAAAGTCTAGGTCTGCTCGCGGTGAGTGAAGTGATATGGACAAATGGCAGGGAGGAAAAACCACATAATTCTTCATTCGTTTTCCCCTTTTCATTGTTGTTTTACTAAGGGGCATGATCTTTTAACTGGAAAGGGTGGCCCTGAATTGTGTGGCTCAGTGGGTTGGGCATCGTCCTGTAAACCCAAAGGTCGCCTGTTTGATTCCCAGTCAGGGCACATGCCTGGGTTACAGGTTCAGTCCTTGGTCGGGGCATGTGTGAGGGGCAACTGATCCATATTTCTCCCCCTCTCTTTTTCTCTCAGTTGCCCTCTCTCTAAAAATAAATAACTAAAATCTAAAAATAAATAAATAAACTAGAAAGGGTGAAAGACTCTTGATAAAACTGGAGGTAGGTGCAGTAATAGAAAAGAAAAAGAGTCCCTGGATGTTTCAAACAAGTTCAAGTCAGGCTACCTGTAGGTGGAAGGGGATGTCATGGTGGGTAGTACACTCAGTTTTGTATGTCAAGTTTTCAAGGAAGTGCCGACTCAAAAAAGGGAGAGGGTACCTGAGCAACGGAGGATCTGAAAATTATGGCACATGAAAGCCATATATGCTGGATGGGTTTAGCTGGGGGAAGGGGGATATTTGGAAGGCAGACATCCAAGCTAGCACTATATGTGTGAAGGAATGTCATTTGCAAAATGACTAGATTATCCTTTGCTGGGGTAGAGAGTGGGACTAAGCCCTGTGGGGTGACATTCCCGGGAAACACAGTCCAATTCCATATTGACACTTCTGAATGCTTAGAAGCAATTACCAACTGCCTCAAAGTAATGATGTCTCCATGGCAGTAAAGTCCAAATAGAGAGAAACTGAATTTGTCAAGGCCGCGGTAGACAGAATTTTCTTACAGGTTAGGTTAGGGTCTCAAGCATTAGTTCTTGGCCTGTTTTAGGCCAGGGACTCCTTTGAGAATCTGATAAAAACTATGGATCCTCTCTATTAAAGCACCCAATGTGCCCACATACTTCTTTCTCTGTTCAATTTCAAGGAGTTCGCTTTCCCTAAAGCAGGATCATGGTTTCCACGTTAAGAAGACCACAGCTAAAGGGATGCTACATTCTATCCCTAAAATGAATCAATTCTAACTCCTTTCCCTAGAAGTCGCATTTTTATGAAGCTATCCTCAGCAGTCTTTTGTAAACATTTTCATGGCTGGTTTAAAAAAAAAAAAGACAAGGTGTGCTAATTAATGAAACCAGCTGCATGTTCGGGCTGACCCAAGACTGTTTCCTAATGTATGATTTTCACTTGTAGCAGCACTTTGTCTCAACACCTGCGTGTTTGACACTTGCTACTCACGATGCAATGCCAAATCCCAAAGGTTCAGCTTTCTAAACCCTGAAAGAACTGATGCCAAGTCGTTTGCCTCTTGCTTCCAGCTGTGCCTGCATGAGGTGGAATCCATGTTGTAATACACCAGAGCACCACCAGGTGACACCCTTGGGAAAGTCTTGCTTTCCGAGGTGGCTTCCCAACTCTGACGTGTACCCTAAACATAGCCTGGTAAAATGCTTGTGGAAGAATGAAGAGAATCTATTATGGGGGAGGAAAAATACCAGTGACAAGACAGCCCTGGCCCTTTCCTGGCTTTTGGTATACAGAGTCAATCCTTGATTGCTTTCTTTGAGTTCTTTTCCGCTTTTGGAGGCAGATGCATAGATTTATGTTATACGTAAGCGTTTCTTTCATCCACATACGTATATACATGCATTCTCTGCCTCCGCTGATGCTCTGTGTGATTTACAAGCTGCTCATGATTTGGGGGGAGAGTCTGTTCTTCTTTTGGATTGTAAGCTTGCGTATTCATTGTTTTGTGTCTGTCCCCGATTTGACTTCCAGTAAGAATATTCGTTTTGCACAGAAACATCATAAAAGGCCTCTTTGGGAAAGAAAAAAGTTAGATCAGCTCTCTGCTGTAAACATCAAGCCAACTGGAACGAAGATCAAGGGGAAAGGAGAGGGCAGATGTGGGCCGAGATGCAAAACAGAATTATATCTGAAATTGACATGTCTGTTCCATCCTCTCACTCCTTCCAAAGTTTTCTTAAAAAACAGTTTTTTGCCCTGGCTGGTGTGGCTCAGTGGATTGAGCGCTGGCCTGCGAACCAAAAGATCACCAGTTTGATTTCCAGTCAGGGCACATGCCTGGGTTGTGGGCTGCAAGAGGCAACTGATAGATGTTTCTCTCTCACGTGGCTATTTCTTGCCTTCTCTTTTTCCCTCCCTTCTCCTCTCTCCAAAAAAATAAATAAAATTTTAAAAAGGGGAAATAAAGTCATACGTTTAAAAAATCTTATTAACCAAAAAATAAAATAAAATAAAATAAAAAACAGTTTCTTCAAAACCCATGTTCATGGTACATTAAGCTTCGTGTTTCCATTTCTCACTTTACAGCTTGGGGAGGCACTTGCTAAGCTTACTTAAGAGAGGAGCCAATGTTGATTAGAGTACAGTTAGTTATCTGTGTTGAGAAAGAACCTCCTCATTGGTTTGTGGTCTTTGGCAGGCAGTTAGCAGAAATAAGCTTAGAACAGATGCCATGTTTCTTTGGGGCACAGCTTTGGCCAGCTCGTTTTTCATTTTTGTACCTGCAAGTGGAAAATCACCACTTTAATGAACCACACACTGCATGGAAAAAATGTTTGAAATTACCCAATAGAGGAAAGTGGCCTTTCTAAGATTTGTGAAAAGAGGTAGTGTAGAACTCCACCCAATTCAAAATGGGTAATTCTTTTCTCCTTACATTTATTTCAAAGATCTGCTGGAAAACAGCTTTTCAGGGCAAAGACACTTGAAACAGAAGTCCAAAGTGGGGGGAATCAGGCATAATGTCACTAAGAGGACATAGTCCTAGGCCTGGCTCTGTGCTGGACAGTCTGGGGAATGAAGAGATTAAAGAGACACTGTTCCAGCCCTGGCCAGGTAGCTCAGTTGGTTGGGGTGTTGTCCTGATACGCCAAGGTTGTGGGTTCAATCCCTGGTCAGGACACATACAAGAATCAACCAAGGAATGCATACATAAGTGGAACAACAAATCAATGCCTCTCTCTCTCTCCCCCTCCTTCCCTCATTCTTTCCTTCTTTCCTTCCCCTCTAAAATCAATAAATAAAAAAATAAAAATAAAAAGGCACTGTTCCTCTCCTCTAGGAGCTTCCAACATGGTGGGAAAGACAAACATACAGGGACCCCATGTTATGCCTGGAATTAGAGTTGAGTGCCAAGAGCAAAATAAAATCAAAGTACAGCTCTTCTTGGCTGGGCAGGGCTGCAGCAACTGAAAATCTGCTAAAATGTAGGCTGTTTGCGAAGTCAAATTATACTTTGTCCTTGAAACATAAGTAACTGGCTGGATGTGGGCCATTTTTCTTCTTTTTTATACTTTTCTGTTCTTTGTAAAATTTCTAAAATAAGTATGTTTAGTTTCTTTCTTCTTCTTTTTTTTTTTTTTTTGCTCTCATAAAAGCAAGTGGGAGTCTGAAGAGGCAAATGTATACTTTTATTTGTAATATTCACACTAATATTAACAAAAGCAAACCCTTATTTGGTGGCTACTGTGGTGCCAGGTACTGTTCTGAGTGCTTTCATATATTAACTCATTTAATCTTCCCAGCCACCCCATGAGAGACGTCCTATTATTAAGCCCATTTTATAGAGAAAGCAATGGAGGCACAGAGAAGTTAAGTAACTTGCCAGGGTTACACCAGGAGGTAAGTGGCTGAGCCACTAGCTCCAGAATTCAAGCTGCTTAATTTAGTGAACATTATAAAGGAAGAGTTTTTCCTCCTAAATTAATTTCCCAGTTAACTGAAGCTTGTTATCCTGTCTCAGGGTTAGGCTGGGGAGTGACACATTCCTGGGGCGAGATGACATAGGAAGGGAAATGCTGGGATTGGAAGTCAGGCCAAATGGGAGGGCACATGGGGAAGGAGTTGGGGCAGGCAAGTGGCATATCCTAGAAGAAGGGATTAGGGGTTTGTGTTAGGGTCAAGGGTTAAGGTTAGGGGTTAATGTTACATGTTAGGATTGGGGATAGAGTTGAGGGTAGAGTTTGATGTTCAGATTAGGATTAAGGGTTGGAGTAAGCATTATTTAGGATTTTCGTTAGTGTTAGAGGTTTCGATTAAGTTTGGCTGTTAGAAGTTAAAGTTAGGTTTAGGGTTAGAGGTTAGAAATTAGGGTTAGGAGTTATGGTTTGAGCGGCTAAAAGCTCTTGCCACTTACTGGGGTCTGGGAACCTGGGGAGATGATTTTCAAGAGCAAAGCCAGGCCAAGGAGCATCTCAGGATTACAGCCCCAGTCAGGTCTTCTAAATAGAAACAGAACAGGATCGAAGAAGACACCCCATGACAGGAGCTGGGCTTGGGTGTGGGGAGTGAGCCATCACCAGCCAGGGCCTGGACACCAGGCAAAGCCCAGAAACCATCCCTGGGCTGCACTCACCATCAGGTGACCTCCTACAGTGGTCACCTCCTTAGGATGGACTCTGGGAACTGAGGTCAGGGTTGAGGTGCAGGGGGTGGTCTAGCATAAGCGTCAGTTTATACAATTAAAATTTTAATAATGACTCTGTTTAACAACTGGTTTGTTAAATTCCTGAAAACTTATCAATCAGCTCTTGCAAGCTAGTTCAGATCTGCTGGTCACACCACTGGTCTGACCCCATATCCAGTCTTTTTTTATAGCCACCACAGCTGTCTCTACATCATGGAAGCTTCCAGATATTTATGGATATCCAGGAGGGGATTGGGTTCTTAGATGTCCCCCACTGAGAAGGGAAACAGCTAGAAGCTTCTCACTCATAACATTCCAGTTATGGGCATTTGTAGAACCAGCTGTCCTACAGTTTAGTATTTGAAACAGACTCATAGGTACAGAGAACAGACTGATGGCTGCCAGAGGGGAAGGGTTGGGGGACTGGGGGAAAAAGGTAAAAGGACTGAGAAGTACAGACTGGCAGCTACAAAACAGTCACGGGGATGTAAAGTACAGCACAGGGAATATAGTCTGGCAACCACCAGTCTATTCTCTGTATCTATGAGTCTGTTTCAATTTTGTTTCTTCATTTATTTTGTTATTTAGATTCTCTATATAAGTGAAGTCATATGGTATTTGTCCTTCTCAGACTGGTTATTTCACTGAGCAAAATACACTCTAGGTCCAACTATCCTGTTGCAAATGGTAATATTTCATTCTTTTTTATGGCCCAGTTAGCATTCCATTGTATATATGTACCACAGTTCTTTTATCCACTCATCTATTGATGGGCTCTTGGGTTGCTTCCATAGCTTGGCTATGGAAAAAATAATACTGCAGTGAACATAGGGGTGCATATATTCTTTCAAATTAGTGTTTTGGGTTTCTTCAGATAAATATCCAGAAGTGGAATCACTGGGTCATAAGGCAGTTCCATTCTTAATTTTTTGAGGAAACTCCACAGTTTTTCACAGTGACTGCACTAGTTTGCATTCTCACCAACAGTCTGAGTTCTCTTTTTGACTAGGTCTTGACCTTAGGCCCGGTCTTTGGTTTGGTTATTCCAGTTTAGCGAGAATCCTGCCGACCTGGCTGGTATAGCTCAGTGGATTGAGCATCAGCCTGTGAACCAAAGGGTCACTGATTCGATTCCCCAGTCAGGGCACATGCCTGGATTACGGGCCAGGTCCCCAGTCGGGGGTACGCGAGAGGCAACCACACATTGATGTTTCTCTCCCTCTCTTTCTCCCTCCCTTCCCCTCTGTCTAAAAATAAAAAATAAATAAAATCTTTTTTTAAAAAAGAATCCTGCTGAGTCTATTTAGTGAAACTGCCCCCCCATTCTTGATATGTGATCACCCTTGATATCTGATCAAAGTTCTCAATCCACACTGCCAATATTTTTTTTATCATCATGGCCTGCCTTCAGCAAGACTCCTGTTGAATCTGTAAACCTAGCAAGAACCCTACTAGCCTGGCGTTTCCTTGTAGTAATTTTCCCACACTGCTCCATGGCAATAAATCTCCACTTGTCCTTGTTGTATTTGGAGTTGAGACCAAGCTCTGTCTCTCACTGCAAAGCCACCATTGAAGTAGTTCCCATCTTGAACAGTCTTCCTTACCATCCTTAACAAGTGTCTGAATGATTTTTTCTTTAGCAGAGATGAGGGGAGAAAGCAAGAAATTCTCAGTGCTGCAGTGTCACGGTGTAGGGGACACATACTGGTTTGGTCGACCTGGATTTGAAATTCATACCTTTTGCTGACTAATCATGTGAATTTGGGGAAGCTTCTCTGACTTTTAGTTCCCTCATTCACCAAGTGGAGACAATTCTACATATCTCATGGGCTGATGTGTAGCTTAAATGATCAAGGTTGTTAACATCTCAGATGATGCCTAGCACATAGAAGGTACTTGATAAATGTTTTTGGTTGAAAGGTAATTTTACCATAACATCATATATCACAGTGTCCCAATATCATATCTCGGATACATTTTAAAGTTTAGATTGTAACTTCAAAACCTGCAGAGATGCATTAGACATGTAAGCTGTTTTTCTGGGAAAATGCCCATTGTCTTCCAGGAAGGTCTGAGCTGTCAGCCTTGGAAATTGCCTTGAACAGCACTGTGGAAAACTAAGAACTGGTTCCTCTACATCTGGAGGCCACTGAAGGGTTTCCTAATACCTAACCTGATTCTCAGCGTCTGCATCTTTCTTCATGTCCGCACTTGGGTGGTTATGTGACTCCACCCAAAGTACACACACACACCCCTTTCCCTCAGATGGCTACATCTCCCCCAAAATGCAGCTCATTCTCTACCAAGACTCAGGCAAGTAATTCCTGGGTGGGAGGAGGTGATAGCCTTTAGCACTTAGGGTAACTCCTCACTGACGAGCCTGGAATAAACCCCCTTCCACTGTCTTTAGGGATAATTGTGCCTTATTAAAATACATTGACAGTTGCTCCAAAGCCAAGGAAATTTGAAATTACCCTTGTCTCTCCAACCTCACTTGCAATTTGACTCCACGAACACTTATGGGAACTGTTTTTCAAAGACAGAATTGGAGATTCAAAGAGAAAGATGAGGGTGAGAATCATTGGACTACTGAATAAAGGAAGGTCATTGGGCTTTTCAGAGGTGGTAAACCCAGTGGTTGGGGAAAAAACTGTGGTAAAAAATATTCCATGAATCTTCCCACCTTGATATTTATACCTGACCCTACATCTATCCCACTCCTTCCACTAGAAAAAGAGAGAAGGGTTGTTATTTGGTACCTACTAAATTTTCCTTCTTATTTCTTTTTCAGCAAACTCATGATATGCAGAATTTGAAGGTTGTTGGCAGACAGATAGGAAAATTAGCATAAGGCGGCCAGGGCCTTTTGGAAGGGAAGGCACTGTCAACACTGAGCTTTCCCCCTGAGATTCAGAGATGAAATCTGTTGAAGTGGACTTGGGTAACACAGAGCAAACACCAGAGGTAGGGAATGGCAACAAGGGTCCTGCAATGCAGTTACTGTGCAGCGCTGGGCGAGACTGGAGCTGTGGGCTGGCTGCAGCTGTGAATCAGAAAGGGTATTCCTAAGTCTGAAATAGGGGACATCAATGAACTCGTGCCAGTGCAGTCCTCCTGAGGACTGGCTTAGCCTGGCAAAGTGTCCATGTGGATGGCTCCAAAAAGCCCTGGTCACTGGATTTGTTCTTTCTCACATTGCATGGCTCCTTGGTCTCCAGCCTTTTTTGGCAGCTATAGTGGGGACAAATAATCTCATCAGCTTCAATGTTCTCCTGGTCTGTTGGCCAGTTGGTGGTGATTATATTGTTCTCCAGGGTCAAGACAGTGCTATGAGTTCTGATTCTCATAAATACAGGCAGGAATTTTCAGGCCGAACACTGAAAATCCCATGGACTCTTATAGGGTTATGGCAAGAGAGT
This sequence comes from Mormoops blainvillei, assembly GCA_004026545.1. Classification (NCBI taxonomy): domain Eukaryota; kingdom Metazoa; phylum Chordata; class Mammalia; order Chiroptera; family Mormoopidae; genus Mormoops; species Mormoops blainvillei. The sequence continues at coordinate 52,980 of PVJD01007966.1, read as the reverse complement.
GGGAATAGATGGATTCCATAATTCTGGGCTGGTAAGGGCTTAGGGGTTGCATTCTGAGCAATATGGGTTGGGGGGGCTCACTTGAATTGGAAACCAAAATCATACCCCAGTTGCAGAGTAAATACATTTAGGTGTGCAAATATCTCTTCGAGACCTTGTTTTCAATGCTTTTGGATATATACCCTGAAGTGGAATTGATGGTACTATTTTTAACTTTTTGAAGAATCTCCATACTCTTTTCCTTAGCAGTTACACCATTTACAATCCCACCGACGGTGTACAAAGGTTTCAACTTCTCCACATCCTTGCCAACACTTGTTTTTTTCTGTCTTTTTGAGAGTGGCCATCCTAATAGGTGTGAGGTTATATCTCATTGTGGGTTTTATTTGCATTTATCTGATGATTTGTGATTTTCAGCATCTTTTCGTATGCTTGTTGGCTAGTTGTATACATGCATATTCTCCCGTTCCTTAGGTTGCCTTTTTACTCTGTTGGTTGTGTCCTTTGATGCACAAAATCTCTTAAGTTTGATGTAGTCCCATTTGTCTATTTTTTCTTTTGTTGTCTGTGCTTCTGGTGTCATGCCCAAGAAATCATCACTAAATCCAACATCAGGAAGCTTTTCCCCTATGTTTTCTATGAGTTTTATGGTTTGGGGTTTGCATTTAGAACTTTAGTCAATTTTGAGTTAATTTTTAGGTATGATGTAAGATATGGGTCTCACTTCATTCTTTTGCATGTGGGTATCCAGTTTTCCCTACACCATTTGTTAAAGAGTTTGTCCTCTTTCTATGGAGTGGTCTTGGTGCCCTTGTCGAAGATCATTTGACTATATATGTAAGGGTTCATTTCTCTGCTATTCTATTCCATTGGTCTACGTGTCTGCCTTTATGCTAGACCTCACTGTTTTGATAACTTTAGTTTGTAATATGTTTAGAAATCAGGAAGTGTGACTCTTTCAAATTTGTCCTTTTGCAAAATTGTTTTGATTATTTGAGGTCCCTTGAGCTTCCATATGAATGTTAAGATTTTTTTTTTATTCCTGCAAAAAGAAATGTCATTGGGATTTTGGTAGGGATTACACTGACTCTGCAAATCAGTTTGGGTAGTATTGACATTTTAACAATATTAAGTCTTGCAATCCATGAACACAGTATGTCTTTCCATTTATTTGTACCTTCTTTAATTTCTTTCCAAAGTTGTTTGTAGTTTTCAGTGTATAACTAAGCCTTTTACTTCTTTGGTTAGGTTTATTTCTAAGTGTTTTATTCCTTTTGGTACTGTTGTAAATGGAATTGTTTTCTTACTTCCCTTTTCAGAATGTTAGTGTACAGAAGTGCAACTGATTTTCATATGTTCATTTTGTATCCTGCAACTTTGCTGAACTTTTTTATTAGTTCTAACAGGGTTTTTTTTTGGTAGAATATTTAGGGGTTTGAAGTATAGCTTTTAAAAAGGGCATCCTCAACATAAGAACAAAATATTAACGTATGACTGAAATTATGAGTCTTTAGACAGTTCCTGTGAAAGTTAAGTTGAAACTTCACTAGAGAGGGAGTTTGTCCAAATTCCAGCAAACCTGAAATTTATGGCACCATTTATTTTCCTCCTGAGATTAAAAAAAAAAAGAGTGGGCTAATTGTATAATGGTTACCATTGTCCATTACATAATGGAAAGAAGTGGTCACACTTGGTCGATTAAGTCTGTAATAATATTCATGCATGTGACATTTTTGTTTTCAATGACATTTTTATTCCCTTATCCTTGTAGGGAGATTTCTGATAACCATAAATAGTTTCCATCATGCCAGTGCAGAGTATAAAACACTGTGTTAGGGCCTCTGAATATTTTTCATTACAGTGAATATATTGTACATGGTATTTCAGCCTCATGATTAGAAAGTTCACAGTAAGAAGAGATGGTGGCACTAGCAAAAGAAAAGACCTGACTTTGAGGTTCATCTGACAGGTTACTGCTGGGTATATTCTAAATGAGGCTCCTAGACATACCATGCAAGAAACAGCCAGGAAATGAACTGGCAGTCTCGTCACAAAGTCAGAATCTTTATTTCAATAGATTCCTTGCCTACAGGCATTCTTCAGTTTAGAGATTGTTGGTGTTCTCGGAGGTAAATGCACACATGGAAGAATCAAAAACATTCTTATTTTGCTACTTCTACTTAAAAATATCTGAGACATTGATTGCAAACCTTTTGGGAATTCTGGCAAGAGTACTGGGTTAATTTTAAATACAGGATAGGGCAAAAGTAGGTTTGCAGTTGTGAGTATGCAAAACATGGAGTTTATTCTTACATTATTATTAATTATTGTACTATTTTCCATACAAAAACTGTAAACCTACTCTTACCCTGCCCTATATATTCTATTCTGAATACATCAGAGTTCCTAGTTGCCAACATCAGAATCCACTCTCACTAGTTGAAGGAGTTTATTCAAAATATTAAATAATTTTCAGTCTTGGAGAGGGCCTGAGAGCCAGGCCTGAGTGCTACACAGCTAGAGAGACAGACAAAGATCCCAACGGCTCCATGCAACTGCTCCAGAGGAACTCCTTGCACTCAGTACTTATGACCCTAGACACACCATTCAGCTCTGAGTCCATGACACCAAGCTCAATTTATCATCATTTAAGGAAACAAATTGGATTTTAAAACCTTGCTACAGTCTATAATGTATAATAGACTATGAGATTTCCTTTACTGATTGAGTCAGGCCTAAGAAGATGATATGTCCCGAGCAACATCTCTTGACTCTCAGGCCAGTATAGATCATGAGGATGGGGAAGGCATGAGTCTGCCCCAGTCTGTTAAGAGTGTTGAATTAATAAGACATTGTTGGTATATTGGATTCCCTTTGCTGATTTGTCACTGGAAGGATGAGTTTAGACCCTCTCTCCTACATTAACCTGTCCCTAACTAGCTCTGGGACCTTGGAGAAATCATGCAACCTCTCTGGCTTCAGTATCTGCATCTCTAAAATCCCTGGAGAATTGATCTTGAGCCTAATAATAACCTACCGTTCACCGAGCGCTCCACTAAATGCTGCATGTACGCTGTCTCATTTAATCCTTACAACCCCACTATGGAGCAGATATTTCACTTATTTTATTTTATAGATGAGGAAACTGGGCCTCAACAGGCTTGGAACCTTACACAAGGGGATAAAAGTTAGAGTTGCCATTTGAGTAGAGCACTTGCTATTAAACCCTGTGTCTTCATCTTTACAGAAAATTCCAGCTTTAATACACTATGATTCTTTGATTCAACCTTGATACCTCAGTGGCAATTGGGTGCCCTGTTTGTTCTTGTAAGACCTATAATCGCCCATTGAACTGCAATCTTTTTGGTCTTGGCTCAGCGTGATGTGATGACACTTGTCCCTGTTTAACAGGGAAGAGTGTGAGGATTAACGAGGTGGTGATTGATAAGTGTTTTGAGCCTGTTAAATAAAAGCTTGGTCTCATGCGCTTCCATATGGGAAAAGAATTATTTTTAGTAGGACTGAGAAACTGATGAGCACTCGATTGCAAGAAGTGTTTTGTTTTTAGATGGTGGCCTCTTAAACCAAGACCTATCATTTTGTTTAATGATTTCCAACCTGAATAAGCAGTATAACAAGTGAGCCTCGAAATCAGTTAGTCAACCAAAAGGCAAACATTTTGTAACCAGGAGATAGGGAAGCTTTACAGCCTTTAAACAATATAATCTGAGAGTACCCCCTGCCATTTTACCAACTGGCAACATAAAATACATGAGTTTTAATCATTACACTGTGATAGCTAGAACAGCCAGCTGATAAAAAGCTCAAATCTAGTTTATTCCCAGGGGGAAAAAATAAGCTTAGAACAATGTGATGTGTTTATTTCATTTATGTTTTTAAATCACCTGCAAGAGATTAACAATTCAAGAACTATAAATACCACAGTCAAATAACACCCTAAACATGATATACTGAGCCCCCTGGAAGATACAGGGCTCACAGAATGGAAGTTAAGTGCAATGGCCTGGCTTCCAGCTCTGCTCACACTCCAAGGAGCCAGCAACATATGCTTTGGGCTAGACCCTAGCTCTGCTAACACCAGTGCTGTTCCTCCATGGGCCATTCATTGCTTTAGACACTTTAACATGCCCCAATGCGCCAGTATCTATTAGGTCTCTCCTACCTTCCCTCTCGAGGCACTTTGAACTTTCCCTCATATCCTTACCCGTAATTTTTCATCATTGCTTGCTAACGGTTGCCTTTTCCACCATGTTGTAAATGCCATATAGGTGTACCCAGCACCTAATGCAGAGTCTGACACAGAGTAAGTACTTAATAAATATTTGTAAATTGTGTGTGTGTGTGCGTGTGTGTGTGTGTGTGTGGTTTTTCTGGTGGGGAATGGGGAGGAAAGGGTGAGAATTGACAAAACGATTTTAATATGATTTTAAAAATCTTCTTTCTAATCACTTCATAAAGACTCATGCCCCCCAGTTAGATTTTGATTTTAGAAATTTGTGCTGCAGACTTTGTGTGGCTTCTGAAGATGATCTAAGAAAGTTCAGAATCCATTCGCAGAGATTCTTTTAACACCACTGAACTCTTTGGCATGGGGCGAGCCTTTGTTGGAACTGGGACATCTATGAAGTTTGTCTTCAGTCCTCTGATGCCATTTTGTTCATGTCAAAGACCATATGTATATAGTGCAGTGACAAAAAGAAAAGTGGGATTCAGAATCAGAAATGTCTCAGCTCAAATCCTCCTCCCACTATTTACTGGGCACATGGTTTTAGGCTCTCATGGCAGCTATAAAAATGACTGAGGGCCCAGCTCTTCCCCTCTGAATCCACCGCTGCAGTTACACCCGGGCCTTGTTTCTCATGGGTTGCTCCCAGACAATGACATGTGGGACTCCTCCACCTTGGCTTGAGAACTCCCCATCGGCATGGCTGTGGCTTTCCTAGGAGCTGCACCACCCTAGGATTCTTCCTAGAAGTTCTGCTCCCTTCTCTCTCTCCTCCACACGGACGTGACTGGCAGTGCCATTCAAACGCATGCCCTTCATCCTCCCGCTACTTCCCCTGAGCCTTTCACAGGCATGTCCCCCATATACCTTCTTCTTCTGCACGTCTAATGCTATCGTGGCATCTACTTCTCAGAGGACCCAAACAATTAACACAGCTGGTCACCTAACCTCTCTATGACTCATTTTCCTCATCTATTAAATAGAGAGGCCATTACTTCCCTTTAAAGTTATACCGAGAATCAACATATATGCTTTAGAAATCTGTCTGGTATCTGGCACACAAAAGCTATCATTAATTCCCAGCTTTTGCCTTCATGTTGCCCATTTCTGCTCCTTCCCATTGACTCTCTATTGAAGTATCTTGTAGCTCTTCTGTTCAGGTCTCAAAGCATCAACTAGCTTGATGCCCGCCACCACCTCCATTCACCTGTGTTAATATACTAATGATCATGTGGCTCCTGGGGCAGAACAACTTAAAGGAATAATGAAATGGTTGTATATCTTGGGCACTCTCCTAATTCCCCTTTCTGCCTCTCTTTCTGTGCCTACCCCCACAGTGGTGGGGGGAATGGCCTTCGGCTGTCTCTTCTTTGCACCCACTAAAGCCTGTTGTCATGGAGGACATGCCAGTGAGGGCTCCTCATGCCTACTCTGTATTTAGCTCCTTATTCCCCTCTCCCGTAGGATGTGTCTGCCATGGGCACCTAGGAGACTAGGCTCCTAGTTTCATTGGCTCTGGATGCTGTCACTCTGCTCTGGTTCTTCCTTTTAAGAACTACATTCCTGAATGGTAGCCTAGACTGGGCCTTCTAGACTGGGCCTGAAGTTCTACTTGCAACAGAGTGGTTGGCCAAATAGAGTAGGGCATGCTTATCCCTCCAAGCACACATGCTTCAAGCAAAGCACACAGAAAGTTCTGTTTGGTAGATGGGATACCCTTAGTGTAGGCAGGTGATGGGCAAAGTCCACCCTCAACTCTGGTATTGGAGTTCCTCAAAATACCTTCTTTGCTACCCAGACCTCTCTGGGCTGGCCCACAGTGACTCATTTTTAAAAAATTTTCTTTTTCTTTTTTAAAAAGATTTTATTTATTTTTAGAGAGAGAGGAATGGAGGGGGAAAGAGAGGGAAAGAAACATCGATGTGCAAGAGATACATCAATGTGTGGTTGCTTCTCACCAGCCCCCAACTGGGGACCTGGCCTGAACCCAGGCATGTGCACTGACTGGGAATCGAACCAGCAACCTTTCAGTTTGCAGGCCAGCACTCAATGCACTGAGCCATACAAGCTAGGGCTAAAAATTTTAATTTATTGATTTTAGAGAGAGAGTTGGAGAGAGAGAGAAAAAAACCCATCAATTTGTTATTCCACTTATTTATGCATTCATTGGTTGATCCTTGTATCAAATCCACCACCTTGGTGTATTGGGATGACACTAACCAAACGAGGGCCCACGGCAACTCATAAATGGCCTGATTTCCTCTGGCCGGCCTGGCATTAATTTGACTTGACTTCTAAACTAGGGCTAAACTGGGTGTCTTGGCCTCATTCCTAGTAGAATTGAATGCTCCAAACCTTCTGCAACCTCCCTGAGAACTTCCAGCCTTAAGCCTTCTTTTCAGTATTTTCTGATGCGGTGTTACATATTAGAGTTCTAGGCAATGTTTCAAATACCATCTTCCTCTGTAGAACCCAACAGCCCAGAAGAGCCTTTAAAATGGGCTGGGAGTACCATGCGATGGCCTCTAGAGTGCAGGAGAGGCTGTCTGTGCTGTGTCTCTGCTTTTGGCAGTACACTATTTCTAAGGCCTTTGGGACCCCCTTGCATGGGCTCATTGCCCTGTCCAGAGTTTGACAAGGGAAACATTTAAAAACAAGGAATGTTGATATGGAGAGTAAATGCTGCATATTGTCAAAAGTCAAACCGTAAACAAGCCTAGGTAGCAGACAATGTGTGTGCCCCATCCATATTTTTTTGCCCTCACCATTCCCACACATGCCAGTGGCTTCCTCCTTCAAGCCCTGTGCCTATCAGTCTGAGGGCTTTCTTGGGCCAACCCAAGCATAGGGCAGGGTGGGGAGTAAATGCCCTAGGAGTGGCTCTAAACCAATGATGGCAGAAGCTGGTCATAACTACGCTACCTTCCTTTCCCCTAGGGCAGGACACCAATTTCCAGTTGCCTTAGCTGCCCACTCAGTTGATAACCCTTTCACTAATGTACCCTGTGTTGGTTTTGTTCCCTTCCTTTTCACATTCCTACTTCCCTATCAGTGCTTCTTGGGTCCATCTCTCAATTCAACTACTCACACTCAAATCCTCATTTCCAGGTCTGCTTCTGGAGGGACCCAACCTAGAGTACAGTTCATATACTAAACAATATTCTCTGAAAAAAGCACTTCACACTGCTTACGGCAATGAAATCCAGATTTTTTGCTTGTGTGCCTTCATTAGTACACACCCCATTGTATTCATACATGTTTATTTATAAATAATATACTATCATTAACCAGGATTTTAAGTCAGAGGTTATACCCTGGGCGAGCTTTCTATCCATATTTCCAGTAGGTACCTGGATAATTTTGAGTTCTTTGAACAACCTCTTTTCAGATCTGAATGGATGGTTATTGTTTTGACTTCAGCTGTAGTGGACAAAGAAGGTTCCAGAAGGACAAGAAATGCAACATTTGTTGCATTGTCAGGAGAAATCTAATATTTTCTGATTGTTTGTTTTTTGGTCTTATTAATATTATTTTCAACCAGGTTTATTTTTTTGTGGGATTCTTCAAAGTCACCTGTTTATTTTGTGAGGGTTGGTTTCATTATAACTGGAGACTAGAATCTGTAAACACATTTTAACCTGGGAGAAAAACACTTCGAGATGTTGCAAAATGCTGAAAGCCAATAATGAGACTTATCCCTTCCACTAAAGAACTCACACTCTGTCTTCAGAATAATTTGAGTATTGTTCTTATCTGGTGACTGTCTGAGTTACCCATAAGGGGAAAGTGGTGGCATCAATCCATACATGACCTACTGGTTGAGTTTATTTTCTTATTCTTTGGCTCAAAAATAAATCTAATAGAAGTTATCAGTTTTTCTTCCCCCACCCCAGTGGATCGTCTTGACTGCCCCTTGCAATGCGTGCCCCTACTTTGGGGGCCTGTGGTTTGGTTGCATCCAGTCCCCATTCCTCTGTCTGTTCTTCAAGAGCCTCTCTGCCCAGCACCCACCTTCCTGTACCTGCCCCACCCCTCCAGGATACTCTGCTCCAGCCAGCCCACCCTCTGCCCTTCTCTAACCCTCTGTTTGTTCCTGGTCCTGATGAGTGCCCTCATGTCCCATTTGCACCCACATTTTGTTCATTTTTTCCTTTCCTGTGGGCTTCCTCCAAGCCATTCCAGCCCAGAATGATCTCACTCTGATCCAAATCCCTGGAACATGTCTAGCCCTCACCGCACATAAAAAAAAACAACTCACCACCTACTTACTTGTCTCTGTAACTGAGCTCTAATAGATGCCCACAGGCCGGAGCTACTTGAGTGCAGAGAAGACAGATCTAATTGGGGGTGACATGGTTTTTATTAGGTGGCGCCAGGTCCCACATCCCCCAAACCAGCCCATGGGCCTGACGACCCTCCTGGGCTCTTAGTACAGACTGTGCTCTTCAGCTTTCCCAGCATCTGTCTCCTGTGGTGACTGGCTGGGGAGTTTAAACATCAATTGGGCTATGGCACAGAGGCAGCAAGGAAGCCATGAAGAAATTACTGACTTCTAGTTGAGAGGACAGAACAATGCCAGGCTCAGGGTGAGTTCACCCACATTTCTCATGGATTACATCATTTGTTTTGCCTTCCTAGGCTGAGTCAAACACATTTATAATAAGACTTTAAAAAAAAAATGAAACCCTCATTTATTTATTTTTTAATTAGATCTTTCATGCACAGATAATTCCATGTTTTTTTCCATGTTTTTTTCTTTACAGTTTTATTAAGATATATTTCATCTACCATATAATTCACCCATTTAGTGTATACAGTGGTTTTTTAGTATATTCGGAGTTGTGCAATCTAACCTTGTGATAACCAAGTTTTATGTGTAAACTTGGCTGTGCTACAGTCCCCAGTTATTCAACTGAACACTAATCTAGGTGCTACTGTGAAGGTATTTTGTAGATGTAATTAAAGTCCATCCATAATCAGTTAAATAAGGGAGATTATTTTAGGTAACCTGGGTGACCCTGATTCAACCAGGTGAAAGGCCTTAAGAGAAGAGGTCAGTTTTCCCAGAAGAAGAAATTCTGCCTGCAGACTGCAGCTTTAGCTTGTGTGTAGGAATTCCAGGGAGCTCTTTCTGGTGGCCTGGCCTATGGGTTTTAGACTTGCCTAGCCAGCCCCCGCTATTCTGTAAGACAGTTCTTTGCACTAAATCTCTTAATATATATCTTCTGTTGGTTATATATCTCTGGTTGAACTCTGATGCAAACCTACTTTTAAAAAAATATTTTGTTTATTTTTAGAGAGAGAGAGAAACATCAATGTGTGAGAGACACGTTGATCAGCTGTCTTTCGCATGCCCCAAGCTGAGGACCTAGCCCCCAACCCAGGCATGTGCCCTGACTGGAAATCAAACTGGCAACCTTACGGTTCACAGACCAGCACTCAATCCACTGAGCCACACCAGCCAGGCCCCACTTTTAAAATATAAAAACAAAGTCCTATTTTCTATCAGAGCCTGCTTTTCTTCCCTAGGATCTCTTACGATCTTCTCCCCTTTTGCCATGTGATCTTAAGGGCAGTTCTACTTCCCTCCTACTCCCAGAAACTAAGTCTTGGCTTTAATCTTGATTGTATACAGGTGCAATCAAAGAAATTTTCAGCACCACGAGAACATATTGTTGAAACTCTATCTGCAGTTTTTCCTATTGTCATTTCCATTAGAATGTACATTCCACAGGGGGAAAGATCTTAGTCTATCTTGCTTATTAAGAAATCTCAAAGAGCCCAGAACTGTTGAATGAATGAATGTCCACAATGATGTTGTAAACTCCTTGAGAGGAGGAGAGGTTCTCCTTTTACACTCTTCACAAGAGCCTAACAGTGTTAGGAACATAGAAGGTACTTGTGGTAGATTGCAAAGATGGCCACAAATTCTTCCCTTCTCATAAGAGCTAGAGTCTATTTCTCTGTCTCTTAAATCTAGGCCTGGCTCTGTGAATTGCTTTGGTCAATAGGACCAAAAGCAATTCTGTGATACAAGATGAGACTTGAAAAACACTTAGACATTGGGGCTTGGAATTGGAACTCTAAGATGACCTTGGGCTAGCCTGCCAGTGGGTGAAAGGCTACATGGAAGAGAACCAAGGCATCCTACCTGACAGTCTACCAACCACCAGACATGTGAATAAGACCATTCTAGATCATTTAACACCTGCCAATCTAGAAGCAGAACACAGACACATGAGCCAGCCCAGATCAGAAGGACTGTCCAACTAACCCATCAAATGGTGAACAAAATAAAATGTTTGTAGTTTTAAACCACTAACACAAGAGTATTTGTTACACAGCAATAGATAACAGATAAAGTGCTCAATAAATTCCCAAGTTCAGATAAAGAAAGATATGCCACTTCAGTTCCTAAATATCGTATGCCTGCTATATGCCAGGCTTTGTGCTTGGCGTCAAGAATATGAACATTAGGAGATGCGGTTTCTGAGAGCCTCCTTAAGTATGACACCAAAAGCACAAGCGACAGAAGAAAAAAATAGATAAATTGGATTTTGTCAAAATTAAAACCTTTTCTGCTTCAAAAGACACCATCAAGAAAGTGAAAAGACAATTCACAGAATGGGAGAAAATATTTACAAATCATTTATCTGATAAGGGACTTGTGTCTAGAATATATCAAGAACTCTTACAACTTGATAATAAGTTAAATAGCCCAATTAAAAAGTTAGCAAAGGGTCTGAATAGACATATCTCCAAAGAAGATACACAAATGGATGATAAACATATGAAAAGATACTCAACATCATTAGTTATTAGAGAAATGCAAATCAAAACCACAATGAGATATTACTTTACACTTACTAGGATGGCTTATAATAAAAAAGACAAAAGCAAGTATTGACAAGGATATGGAGAAATTGTGACACTTATACACTCCTGGGGGAAGTATAAAATGGTGCCGCTGCTTTGGAAACCAGTTTGGCAGTTCTCCAAAATATTAAACACAGAGTTACCATATGATCCAATCTGGATTGTATTCTGACACCAACAACAAATACTCCAATTCTCCAGACACCAATTGGATGTCTAACGATTCAGTGTAATTGTGACAGTAACTACCTGGAGTTAGCATCAGCTTCCGTGTATTTTATGGTTCGATCCCGTGAGACTGCCCCCATTTCAGACACCATTCACAAGTACCTGCCCACTAGTATTTCTGACTGGTTTTAAATCAGAGAATATTTACCAGTTTACTGTAAAGCATAGAACTCAGGAACAGCCAGATGGAACAGATGCACAGGGCAAGGTCTAGAGCGGGGAGGGAGTGAGGAGCTTTCATGTCCTCTCCAGGTGTGCCACCCTCCCAGCAAGTCCATGTGTTTACCAACATGAAAACTCTCCGAATCTCATTGTTGAAGAGTTTGTATAGCGCTCCATCTCCAGTACCACCTCCCCTTCCCAGAGGTCTGTGGATGGGGCTGAAAGTTCCAATCCTCAGATCACAGTCTTTATAGTGATCAACCCTATTCTATGGCTACCTAGAGGTGCCACCCTAAGCCACCTCATTAGCATAAACTCAGGTGTGATTGAAAGGAGCTTGTTATGACTAACAACAACAAAAAGATACTCCTATCACTCAGAAAATTCCAAGGGGTTTAGAGTTCTTCGCCAGGAACTATGGGCAAAGGCCAACTGTATTTTTGTATTGTACCACACCCAGCAATTTCACTCCTAGATATATACCCAAGGAAAATGAAAACATATATCCACACAAAAACTTCCACATGGATGTTCATAGAAGCATCATTCATAATAACCGAAAAGGAGAAATAGTCTATTGTATAGCAACTAATGAATGGGTAAGCAAAATATGATATATCCACACAATGGGCTATCATTTGGCCATGAAAAGGAATGAAGTTCTGATAAATGCTATAACCTGGAAGGCCCTTGAAAACATTAGGCTAAGGGAAAGAAGCCACACACACACACATACACACACACAAAGACACATATCCTACGATTCTACTTATATGTTTTTTACTGAAGTACAATGTACAAATATAAAAGTGCACATATTGTAAGTGTACAGGTGGACATATTTTCACAAAGCGAACATATCTATGTAACCAGTACCCAGAAAGAGAATATGACCAGCACTTCAGAAGCCCCCTCATGCACCCATTTTCAGTGGAATATCAGCTGGCAATACATCAAATTGGCAAGTCCACCCACCCCCTGGGGGCAGGGCCGGTAACGATGTCACAGATTGTCACTTAATGTACACTCATGCACTATACTCTGTCCTCTCCTGCTTCCAATGCTTTGATGTCTAGTAATGTTAACCCTCTCCTGAGCATCAGCTCTACCTTGAGTTTCCACCTTTTGGGTGGCTTCGGTAGCTGAGTGGGCAGCTGGCAGTTTGGGCTGGCATGGGTGAGGGGCATGACCAGGCATGTGGTGCCCTCTCGCCCACCCCACACACCTGACAGAGGCCGATAACAAGGCCTAAGGAGTGGTGAGAAAGGCCAGATGTTCTAAACTAGTGGACTTCAAACTTGGCTGCTTATTGGACTCCCGGGTGGAGCTTGTAATGATACCAGGGACCTACCCCTCAGAAATTCTGATTTGATTAGCCTGGGCATGAAGATTTTAAAAAATACATACGTGAAAAAATAAAATAAAAATACAAATAGCTAAGTGATTCCACTGCGTAGCCAGGTCTGAGAACCTGTTCTCTGACCTCAGACCCTCTTTGGCTTTTGTGGGTGTGCTGCTCAGCGTCCACATTAGGTGAGGATTGAATGCCACGTCTCATTGACTCTGTAATATTTTTGTAACTCACATCAATGTTTCTTTGGCTTTCCTTAGGGAGTTTGTGTAATGCTATTTTGACAACATCCCACTCTCTCCATCAGTTGATCTGACAATCTCTGAGGTGATTGTAGACACGCCAGGTCATTTAGCCTGAATGGAAATTAAAGTGTCTTAAAACAATGAATTATAGAAGTCACTCCTTAAGCATATTTGATATGCATTCCAATCTCTCCTGCAAACGAAGTGCCTTGATAAAACAGCATGCTTACTGGAAGAAATGATGGTTTCAGATGTGTAAATTCCAGGAGGCACATTTGCAAAACCTGGCTGGCATGCCTGATCCATTGGAGTTGTTCTCCGGCAGTTTTCTGTAGAGGACACGAGCCTTTAGAAGGGCACTCTGCAGGCGGGGGTTGGGGGTACTTTCCCAAACAGGAGCCTAGACAGTGTACTTAAAAGATGATTAAAGTTTTCTTTGGTAACTTACCTTCAAGAGGGAAAAGGAAACTCCTGTTTTAGGAGCCGAAACAAATAGGCTGAACAGAAACCAAACACTTCAAGTAGAAGAGGAGCAGAATGGCAGCTGAGCAAAGCAAGAAGAGAGATGAGTCTGGGGCATGCTGGCACATCTAGTGGGTGAAAGGCGTGTGGCTGAGCCCGGTAAACGGGATAACCAGCTAGCTCCCCTATTAGGGCTGTTGGCACAGGAAACACGGGCAAGTGTCGTCTGCGGTAGACAGGGGAAATAAACGGTGATGGTAAAAGCACAGATATGGAAATAGCTCCTGATTCCTGGGCAAACGTCAAGCTCTCCCCAGTTTCAGTCTCCTAGGTATTTGCATGGGAACGCTGCCCAGGAGCCTCATCCTGTCCAGAGGAGTGCTCGGTGGATCCTGGCCAGAAGGTCTGTTCCAGCAGAGCTCAGCGCTGATGATACACTTTCCCACATGATTTCAAAGCAGTGGTGCGTTCTGTCTTGTATTTATACAACCAACAGGAAGAATCTATTATAGAGAAAACAGGCAAAGAAGGGAGCTGAGGGTAGCAATTTCATAGCCTGCTCTGTAATTTAGTCTGATATTCTCTGCTGAAGAAGAAAATAGTGCCTATGTTAACAGACAGTGGAGGATGAGAGAGGAAGGTTCAAGCAGTTTGGATCCTGGTCCTGGAATTTTCAATGTGTTGGGAAGAGAGGAAAACCTTTTGACTTTTTTTTTCCATTTTAACATCATAGAAAAGCATTGGTTATTTGCAGAGGAGACAGGCACACAGATTAACATATAGATGGATAGATAGATACATAGATGGATGGATGGATAGACAGATAGATAGATATAGCAGGGCGGGCAGTAATCATAGAGAGAATGAGAGGAAACAAGACAACTGGTCAAGAGCATGAGCTCTGAAGACAGACTGCAGCCCAGGATTGATTTGGAGCAGCCACTGAGTAATAATTGACCTTGGGCGGGTTGTGCAACCTCTCCGTGCCCCAGGTTCCTTATCTGTAAAGTGAGCTAATAAGAGTACACACCTCATGGAGCCTGGCGTGAAGCAAGCCAATAAAAGTTCACTTTTATTTTATCGTGATCATTAGTATAACTTCCCAGGATTCTAGGAGAAAGCAGATGAGGATGATCTATCCTAGCCTGAAACAGTCAGAGAGAATCATCTCCTAGGCCAGGGCAGGCAGTGGCCTGGGCTGAGTCTCAAAGGATGGGGTCGTCAAGAGGAGGGAGATCGCATTCCCATTCTAGGCAGAGGAGTGGGGTCTGTGGGTGAGAAACAGGGTGTTTGTAAGGAAGGTTCCCAGTGATTTGTATTTTTTCAGTCAAAATTCCCTCCATGTTGGAAAAATAGGTGAATGTATTATATGAAAGCCACAGTGTTTTATTTCCAGTCCACCGAAAATGACTGGAATGCAAGGAGATCAAGGATACCTTGTGATGTCTCTTAGTTTCCCCAGGATCTGTAGTCTACAGCTTATTTTTTTTTAATTTTTATTTTTTGTTCTCACCTGAGGACATGCTTAGAGAAGGGAAGAGAGGGAAAAAGAGAAGAAGAGAAATATCGATGTGAGAGTGAAACATCTATTGGTTGCCTCTCGTACACCCCTAGCTGGGGACCTGGATGGCAACCCAGGCATGTGCCCTGACCAGGAACTGAACCCACGATCTTTCTTTCAGTCCACAGGACGATGCTCCAACCTACTGAGCCATACTGGCTAGTGCTGTAGTCTACAGTTTAGAATTATTGCTGGAATTGGCTATATCCTGGACCTGGGCCCTGCTTTCCTTGCACAGCGCTACCCAGATGGAGAGCCACAGTTTCAAAATGGAGGAACCATGATGGAAATGATTATTCAGCATCTATACCAACCTCCTTTCAGTGTGCCTTTATGTATAGCAGTGTCTGCAAATAAAAAAACCACATTTCCCAGACTCCTTGGCAGCTGTGTATTTCAGTTCCATCATTCAGATGCAGTCACGTAAGACTAATTTGGCCCTCCTTTAAGTGAGGAAAGAGGCATGGTGGGGAGCTTCTTTGCATGTGCAGCTTACAATAGGCCTGGTATGCTTCTGAAGCCAATGCGTGGGCAGTGGCTTCCTGAATCCCTAGACTACATCTGAGGTCTGCGACTCCGGAGCCAGCTGCTGAGAGGGCAGCTTGCCAGCATGCTCACACAGCTCCTTCCTGAGGGTGGTGGTTTGCTGTCAGGAGAACCAAGTTAGAACATGTCTAGTGTCTGCTCTATCCCAGACACAGATCCTGCCTTCTTTCCACCTGTAGCCAGTGTAGGGTCCATTCCACTCTCCCTGTCTCCACCCCCCTCCTTGTGGCCCTTCATTAACGTCATTTGGTATCTCCTGGGGTTTGGGGAAGGAAATCTGCACTGAGGTCTTAATTACTCCCCCCCCCACCTCCAAGGTACCTGGGCTTCTTAGGCCAACTTCCCCATACAGATGCAAATCTGACCTTTCTCTGCCTTTAAGCTTTTTGTTTGTTTGTTTAACCACAGAATTTGCCTCCCCAGACACCTGGCCACAAAGTGATGTCACTTTGCAGAGGAAGATAGATGTAGCCTGGGGGCGGTGAGGGAGATGCTGACACAGCAGGCCAAATGATCGAGGTCAACTCACTGAAATGGAGAGGCAGGGGTTTCCAGGTAAACTTATAAAGAAAGCAAGTTGAAGCTGCCCTCTGAAGTGGAAAGAATGAGCTTTCAGGGTCTTGAGCCAAACACTTAAAGTGAGATAAAAAGCAAACTGTAAGCACTGGCCTGTGGTGTGGAGGCCTATGCCAGGCCCCCGGGAGTTTCCGCCAGTCTTAGACAGGGTCCCCCTGTGCGTCGTGTGGGCTGCGCTGTGCACTCAGACGCTTGGCTGAGGACATGGAACGGGAGCACAAACCTAGCCCAAACTGCACTCTGGAGGAAGATGTGGTGTCTTTTAAAATTCACATTAAGGTGTAATAGGTGCAGCCCTCGTTCGTTCCAGGTGACGAGACAGAGAGGAGAGGCCCAGAGGCCTGCTGTGTCAGGGGCTTCTGACACCTGGAAGAATGTCCTCCCCACCCCCCACCGCAGATGTGTGCAGAGCTGTCTGCCCAACCCTCTCACAGCTCTGTATGAAACAGCAGTTTGCCCTTTTATTACATAACCACACAGAAGGGCAAGGTGGCATTGACTTTGTTATTGTTTCCTCTGCCAAGTGTTCTCATGCCATAAGCTGTACATTACGAGCTCTGCAATCACTTTTTTTGGACTTTGAAAATTGCTTAGGAAAGAATTCTTCATCTCGAGAGAGGCTGTGGGGAGGAAGGGGAGGAGGAAACGAGGAGGAGACAAAGTCATCTTGGAATGCAAACTGCCGATTTTCCCTCTGGACTAACGAACTGCATTTGGTCTTTTGTTCCTTGCTCAGGGAACATGTTCAACAAGTATAAAACTGGATCGGGTTGTTTGTAGAAATACTTTGAAGGTGCCAGGCCTCCCGCTGTAACAGCAGCGCAGGCACTAGTTTTGGAACCACAACTACCAAAAACAGACGACAGGTCAGGCCAGAATGAGCTGGTAGGCCACAGAGGCCCTCAGCCCACTGCTGTTCACTGGCACGGCCTCCAGGAAGGGGGTGGTGCAAGCAGAGGAGAAGGATATGTCCTCACCGATGTTGGCCCAGCCCCTACGCCCACTGGGGCAAGAAAAAGGAAAGTGTGCACAAGGCACTATGATAGATAGAAAGGCAACTTTCAGGAGTTTCAGCCATAAATGTAAATCACTAAAACCTTGTTTTAAAAAGCACTAAAGCTTTAGTGTTACTAATGGGCACGATTGCACATTGAGAGTGTACCCTTTATTGGAGCTTATGCCATCTAAATTACTGAGTGAATTGTTAATCCATTAATCAATCATTAATTGTGATTAAGATTACCAACTGATTTTTCAGCATTAATTGAAAAAAATGCACCCAACCGAATTAAAATGCTGTGCACAAGCCTGTTTATTCCATGGTGTTTTGCTCTCCCAGTCCCAGGCCTCAGCATTTACAGTTTCATGCACACTGGCCCAACTTCAGCAGCCAGCAACAGCCGCTCAGCCCTGAGACTCTGTCTGGACATCAGAGCGGCCCTCAAACAGTGCCTCGCTTCTCAGGTGGCATGGCTCAGATACATGTGTTCTCTCTGGCCACCCTCGTCACCGAGTTCCCCTGCAGGATTATGCTCCAGTGATCCACAGTGGCAACTTGACTGACAACATACCCTTCCCTTCCTTGTCTGACTCTCCCATTACCTAACTGATGTTTCTAGGAGTCTCCTCCTGAATCAAGTACTTGCACTGGAGTCCTTATATCAACACCCACTTCTGGGGGAACCCAAACTAAGACATCCTCCTGACTTTATCCATTTTATTTATTTATCTATCTATCTATCAAAAATTTTATTTATTTTACTTTTAGACAGAGAGGAAGGAAGGGAGAGAGGGAGAGAAATGTAAGTGTGTGGTTGCCTCTCACGCGCCCCCTACTGGGGACCTGGCCCACAACCCAGGCATGTGCCCTGATGGGGAATTGAACCAGCGACCCTTTGGTTCGCAGGCCCGCACTCAGTCCACTGACTCAGCCACACCCGCCAGAGTTGACTTTATCCATTTTATTCAAATTTGCTCTGTTACCTTGTCGAACAGCTTTAACTGTCCTCTTTAACCCCAGGTTTAATAATCCCTTTGTGATTCTAAGGGACTTTCCCAATTCTTTGATAGACTGGAATTTATTATATTAAATATTTGTTCTGGTATCTGAATCATAGTCAGCCTTTCATTTTGTAAATCCTCTCATAAAACAAACCCAAATTTATAAATTTCCTTAAAGTGAACTACACTCACCCTGATTTAAATGGGATTTCACCTATAGTCTCCCTGTTTTTTTACGCTATTTGTACTACTGCCTTTTACCCTGTTACTAAGAACCTAATACAGAACTATCTGAAATGCGATATTGATGGTAGAGAGCCTACAGGAAATTAGTTTTGTTCCCCAACATCACTTTAGAACTACTATAATATTTCTTTTTCTGTCATTAATTTGTTAAGGGAAGCTGGATAAATCACTGACTCTGCATTCTTCAGTTTCCCAGCATACTGATCAATAAATTAATATTTGAAGTTATATGAACTCACAAAAGAACAGGGCTATATTTCTTTCTTAGAAATAAAATATTAGGGCTTATTTCAGTATTAAAGCAATGTATACACAGAGAAAACTAGACAAATTTAGAAAAGTACAAGAAAAAGAAGAAAAGCATCTGTATTTCTATTGCATAAAGAAACTCAGCATGGGCTCTGGATGGGGAGCTCAGCTGGCTAGGGCGTCATTCCAGTACGCCAAGGTTGTGGGTTTGATCCCCAGTCAGGGCACAAACAAGTATCAACCAACGAATGCATAAATAAGTGGAACAACAAGTCAGCGTTTCTCTTTCTCAAATCAATCAATAAAAAAGAAACTCAGCATGACATTTTAGTTTATTTTCTTTCAATCATTCTGTGTACAAGCTTTATATTTTCATTATCATCATGGTATAAGCACGTTCTGTTATTATCTCTTGCTGGATATCAGACATCATCTTAATAGCAATGTCTTAAGAGCAATGTCTAAATAGAAATTCCAATGGCTACACCTTAGTTTACTTATCCAGTTCCATATTTTCAGATACTTTCCCCCTATTTTTGCTATTATAAATAATGACCAGCAGGATTTTGTGTTAGAGTGTATATTTCTCCACTTTTTCCGCCAAAGTTGTTAATTCTCGTTTGTGATGGGTTGACCCCGTACTTCATAGGTAATGGGTTTCTATACCTTTTTTCCACACATATTGAGTGCCTGCTCTGTACTTGGCATCTGGAAGGGGAACACAGACCTGTAACACACAAATAACAGCAACCCAATAATAAAGTTCTATAACTGGATATGAGAGTTCTACACAGGGTATTTTGAAAGCACAGAGGAGCAAGTCCCTAAGTCTAGCTAGGGAAGGGTTTTAGAGGCATGAGTAAGACTTTTCCAGACAGATAGCACAGATAAGGATAATAAGAAAATAAGTCAGGGTGATGTGATAGCAATGGGAGAAAGGCAGTAACAGTAGACAGGGTGGGTAGCAGAGTCCTCTCTGAAGAGGTGACATTTGAACTGAGATGTGAATGACAAGTAGTTTCCAGCCATTCAAGGATCTGGTGGAAGAGTGTTTAAGGCAAAGGAACAGCAAGTACCAAGGAGACCTGAGTGATCTTGGCTTGTTTGAGGAAGAGTATGACGGAAATAACATGTGTGAAAGGGAGAGTACTAGGGTTGACATCAGGGAATGGAAGAGGAAACTAAAATGGGTCAAATGAAGGGATTGCAGGGCAAGTTCGAAATTCAGCTGATACTAGAGAACACAAATCAGGACTGGTTCCAACGCTTAAGGTTAGCATGACTTTTTCAACACTGCTTAGTAGCAACAGAAGTAGAGAAGGCAGATGGTTAGAATGATCCATGGTTGGAGATTGCAGAACAAGTGTCATGAAAGGATAGTGGGGTAAAGTGGTAGAATTATCTGGGGGTGGAGAGTTTGTAGTGTTTAACTCTAAGGGCTAAACTGGATAAGAAAACTTGGGAAGAGGCAGGTATGACAAACAGGAGGAAAACCAAGGGCTGAGGGATTGGAAGTCCTACAGGGTTAATGGAGCATATGTGATAGAAACAGGCAGAGAGAAAACTAGAAGGACAAAGGATTTCAGTCTGCGAGCCTATACTGGGGCGTAAGACAGCATTGTTCAAAGAGCTTTGGGTGATGTCAAGGTCTCTTGCTGAGGTAAAATGGAGGTGATGGTTGAGGAGGTGATCAAGAAAGTGTGGTATAAAATAGGGTATTAGAACTTTGTCAAATTAAAAACTTTTGAGCTTCGAAGGACGCCATCAAGAATGTGAAAAGACAACCCAGAGAATGGGAGAAAATATTTGCAAGTTATTTATGTGATAAGGAACTTTCATCTAAAATATTATATATAAAGGACTCTTACAACTCAATGATAAAAAGATAACTAACCCAACTAAAAAATAGGAAAAGATCTGAATAGGTATTTTTCCAAAGCCTATATACAAATGGTCAACAAGCACATGAGAAGATGCTCAACATCATTAGCCATTAAGGAAATGCAAACCAAAACCACAATGAGATATCATTTCATACCCACTAGAATAACTACAATCAAAGAATCAAATAATAAACAAAAGTTGGCAAGGATATGGAGAAATTGCAACTCTCATGCATGGCTGGTGGAAATGTAAAATGGTACAGTTGATTTAGAAAATACTTTGGCAGTTCCTTAAAATGTTAAAATTAGAGTTACCATATGGCCCAGCAATTTCTCTCCTAGGTATATACCCAAGAGAAATGAAAGCATATGTCAACACAAAAATTTATATACAAATATTCATAGCCACAATATTCAATAGCCAAAACTGGAAACAATCCCAAATGTCCATCAATTGACAAAAGGATAAGCAAAATGTGGTATTGTGTATTCATACAACATTACAACATCGATGACCCTTGAAAACTTTATGCTAAGTGAATGGGAATAATCACAAAAGACTACATATTATATGACATATTATTCTGTTTATACAAAATGCATGGAATAGGCAAATCTGTGGAGACACAAGTAGATTAGTGGTGTATCAGCCTAGATTAAGGGTTGGGGGTAATGGAGAGTAGCCAGCATTCTCTTAATGAAATTGAGCAGAAGAGAACAACAGAACAGAACCAAATATTTACAATAGAATATATCTTTACATCTCAGCTCAAGTACTATTTCCTCAGGAAGTCTTCCCTAACTAGGTCCAATTTCCCTCTCTTGGAACCTGTCCTTTATAGCACTAGGCACGGTTGAAAGTTTGCATTTATTTGTATAGTGATTAGATGAATGTTGGGATCCCAAGGTGTACTTAGTGCAGTGCCTGGCACATAGCAGGTAATTCATAAACATCTGCGAAGGAAGGAAGGAAGGAAGGAAGGAAGGAAGGAAGGAAGGAAGGAAGGAAGGAAGGGAGGGAGAGAGAGGGAGGGAGGGAGGGAGGGAGAGGGAGGGAGGGAGGAAGAGGTAAATTGGGGGCCAAAGTTCTAGATGAAAAGAACAGAGTAACCTAGAAGGAAAGGAATAAAATAGGGGGAATGTAGGTGAGATCTCTAAAATACAGGTTTCTAAGACAGTGTTTTCAAACTGGGGGGTCACGACACATTAGTGAGTTTGTGAAAATAATATACTAAGTTGAGGCAGCATTTTTTAATGAAATGAAATAAATAGAAAATATCAGAGTGTATTGTACATACCAAGAGTAAAACTTTTCATGAAACTTTGTTTTAATTATAGACATATATGTATATGTGTATTATATCAAGATTTTAATGCTTCAATTTAAAAATTTAAGAGACACCTGGCTGGTGTAGCTCAGTGGATTGAGCGCTGGCCTGCAAACCAAAGGGCTGCCGGTTTGATTCTCAGTCAGGGCACATACCTGGGTTGTGGGCCAGGTCCCCAGTAGGGGGCACATGAGAGGCAACCACACATTGGTGTTTCTCTTCTTCTCTCTCCCTTCCCCCTCTCTAAAATAAAATAAATAAATAAATAATCTTTTTAAAAATTTAAGAGATACTCCTGTATCATACCCTCTGGTTCAAAGATTTGTGACTGTAGTTCTTTTCTGATTCATTTATTATTCTAATGGACTGAGAATCACGGTCTGTGAATATAAGACCTTTGATAGTCTGGACTAGTAATAGCATAGCCTTTTAAAACCTCAATTGTTAAATATAAATTCAACATTAATTTCTCAAGTAAAAATTTAACACTAATGGAATTTCTTAAGTACAAATAAGCATTAATTTGATCTCTTAAGAACAAATTATGAACAAAATAAACAAACAAAATAGAAATAGACCATAGCATAGATACAGAGAACAGACTGAGAGCTGCCAGAGGTGAAAAAAAGGTGAAGAAATTGGGGGCTGGGTGAAAAAAGGTGACAAAATTAAGCAAAAAAAGAAAAAATACCTCATAGACACGGACAACAGTATGGTGATTACCAGAGGGAAAGGGATGTAGGGAGATGTAGAAGAGGGTAAAGATGGGATAGATGGTGATAGAAGGAGACTTGACTTGGGGTGGTGAACACACAATACAATACAGAGATGATGTATTGTGGAATTGTACACCTGAAACCTATATGCTTTTATTAACTAATGTCACCCCAATAAATTCAATAAACTTTTTAAAAATAACAAATTAAACAATGATTGCAATCTGCATTAAAATGTTTTTCAGTCTTTAAAATATATCAACCATTATGATTATTCCTAATCATTTATGACTAAGAAACCCAGGAAGCCAATATTTAGCTATGTGGCAAAATGCATGTCCTTAATTTAATTTATTTTACAAGTTATTTCAAAACAGTTTAATCCTCAGATTTCTTCCTGCATGTGCAACACATCAAATGCACTTAACAACCTTTCATTCGGGGAGTGTGTGTCATGGGCCTCTGGAGCCAGTCAGGTCTACAAGGAATCCTGGCACTGTCACTTACTAGCTGTTTGACATTTGACAAATTGCTATATTGGGGTCTTGACTGTCTTGTTTGTAAAACACAGAAAAACATTGGTGGGACATTATGACATTGCCATTTGTAGAGGTCAAAAATGGTCAAATAGCCGCAATTTCATATGGTTCAAACTAATGATTACCTTACAGGATGGCTGTGAGGACCAAACCAGACAATATTTAGTACCTGGCACAATGCTTATTAAATATTAGTATTCCCTTTGATAAAGGTGAAAAATATTAGTGCCAATGTTTAATTACCTCTTTTAAATTGGCAGCATATACATTGGTCCATTGCACATTATATACTTAAGTATGTGTATATACTTATTTATGTGTCTTGCCTAGTTCCAGAAAGAATTTAAGTAGACTGTTTTGCACGTGGTTAGTACTAAAAAACTATTTGGATACTAGTGAATTAATGCTTCTATTTAGTTTTGGCTCCTTGGTCATCTATGAGCCATCATTTAGTACCTTATTAGACTTTGATGAAACACCGGAGAGCCCAATGTGGACAGATCTTTTCTGAGAGAGTTTGTAACAAAGTCTTCTTTTGTCCTTCTGTGACAGGTGGTTCTTTCCTAGGAGGCAGCCCCATGCAGTGGTATCTGGTGACTGTCTAACAATGGGCTCTCTGGAAGTGAGGGTGTATGGTGGCTGTGGACCTGACTTGTGGCAGTTGCCAATTTCCGTGGTGTGAATAATTTCATCACCGCTGATTTCAGGCTCCCAAGTTGACGTCACTGAATGCAGAGTTGGGTAGCTGTGGGTGCGGTGAGCTCTTTTGCACGAGAAGCAGCTGGTCCCATGCCACTGGCCCCAAGACAGAGGAAACCCTACCTGAGGGCAGTGCCTTATACACTCGAACTGATAGCTTCGTAGGATATTTGATTTATATTTGTGCTGCTAGTAAAGTACTTTCGCAATTACTGAACATTTTTGAAAAGCACAACTAAACAGAATAACTGCAAAAAGGGAACAAAAACAATAATTACAATATTTATCACTATCTTAGATCTGTGTGACACCTTCTCATTAAATTGCTTTCTTGATGAGACAACCTGCAAGGTTTTGCTCTTCTTTTCCCCTTTTGTCAACCTATTATTTTAATGACTAAAATACTAAGTAAGCAATCCCAAGGGAAAACTACTATGTAATTTTATTTATTGACTCTTTTCATGATCTTACTGACTCAGATCTTGGGAAACTCCTTTTTGATGGGATTGTAAAATCAAAGATCAAAAGTTTCGTTTTTTTTTAATGTGAAAGAATCTGAATCACAAAGAGAGGGATTGCTGAGGATACGGATCCTTTTATCAATGACTTTTTTTTTAATCCTTACCAGAGGACATTTTTTTTATTGCTTTTAGAGAGAGAGGACGGGAGGGAGAGAAGAGAGAAGCATCAATAGGTTGCCTTCTGGGATGGAACCTACAACCTACGGATGTGTCCTGACCAGGAACTGATCCCACAAACTTTCAGTTATGGGATGACACTCCAACTGGCTGAGCCACACCAGCCAGGGTGATGATGCGTTTTAAGAGTTTCAAAATGCTTCTGCAAATAACTTTTTTTTATACTACATGAGTAAAAAAAAAAAAAAGGGAGGTGGTTGGGGGGCAATTTAAAAAATCCATGGTGTTATTTTTTTTTGGTTGTCACAATAATTGAGGGGCATTATTGACATTTAAAAGGTGGGTGAAGTCCAATGATGCTAGAATTGGAAATTGTTTCATGTTTCATGTGACCTTCAAATGTCCTGCTGAACCTTCATGTAGGTGAAAATAAACACCTAATTTTCCAGGAATGCAAATTGAAGGATGCTTGCATTTAATTATGCTTAGAACTTTCCAGGAGTTATTCCCCATGTTGGGAAGTCATTACAAACTAGCAGTACAGATTTTGTAATTTGTTGCCATTAAAGCACATCTGTGTTGGTCTGTGTCTTGAGCTGTCACTCACAGAGATACTATGATTAGTATAAGCATCTGCCTACTTTATTTTGTCTGTTAGCATTGCCATGCCTGAGGGTTTACATTTTGAGGTGCATGTTATTTTATTATAAATTACTTTCCTTTTATTTTTCCTTCCAACTAGGTCATTACATTGATTTTTTTTTTACAATGATGTATAGTGGTATGTGGCATCACCTACAAATTTCTTTTCAGGTTATTACAGGAGGACTACTAAATATATATTATAAAAGGGATTGCTGGGTCTGAGGCCATTGATCTAAATAACTATCCTCAGCATAATATGACAATACCATTTCTGCTTCCAAGTCCCACCACGTATCTGCGTACCATGTGACAACAAAGAGTGGCATATCATATTCCCTTGTCTTCAAGACTGTAAAAAGATTGTTCAGTAAAAAATATTAGTGCCAATGTTTATATATTAAATAGTAGTGCCCCGTCACTACTATTTGTGGTCTAAAATAACAATCGTATCCATCTTCTTGATTAGTGCTTCCAGTTTTGTCATTTGTTCCTCATAACATTTGGTGCCTTCTTGGAAAAAGGACATAATAAAAAAGTCCAGTGGGTCAAATATTTAAGGCCTTTGTAAAATGAAGTGAACCCAAATTTCCATGAGTTTAGAATTTTTCCCCAGGGAATTTGGAGGCAAGCATTAATAAGCACATCTGTTTCGTCTCACACCATGCATATTGGCAATAAACACCCTGGTAAGAAAATAAGCAGTTAGTGCTATGTACATAGTAACAAGAAATAAATATATACTTTGAGCTGGATTCAAGCATGAACCTACAGATCATGTTGTCAACACAGTGAAGGAGGGGGAAAAAAAACGCATCGCCAGTGAATAAACCTGTAATGAATATTCAGGGTTAACCTTTGACCAGATTGCAAAGCAGCACTTATATCTTTTCTTCAGTGTCCTTTTCTTCCCTCTGCACCTCCCAGAACCGCAAGCCTGAGGCTCTCAGTCAACATGGAATTAGCAAGCATTTTTGAGCTTCTTCTGTAATACCAGGCAACGTGGTAGACAGGACGAAATCTTTTGTTGATTTGAGGAAGTCTCTCCGTCAGGAGGAAAGGGTCTGATCAACCTTTTTTTGTTTTTCTTACTAACTCTAGAACTCTTTGAAAAGCAGATAGGTTCTTTTTAGAAGTCAGGATAGTGGTTATCTTGGACAAGGGGGAGTGACTGGGAAGGGGCACTAGACTTCCGGGGAGCTGGTAATGTTGTATTTGGGTTTTTTTTATTGCGGAAAAAAACATATCACAAAATTTACCACCGTAACCATTTCTAAGTGTGCAGTTCAGTAGTGTTAAGTATATTCACACTGTCAAACATCTCCAGAGCTTTTACATCTTGCGAAACTGAAACTGTACCTATTAAATACTAACTCCCCATTCTCCCTCCTTCCAGCCCCTAGTAACCACCATTCTACCTCCTATTTCTATGAATTTCACTATTTTAGATACCTCAAGTGACTGGAATTATTAAATAATTATCCTTTTGTGACTGGTTTCTTTCACTTAGCATAATATCCTCAAGATGCATCCATATAGTGGCATGTGACAGGATTTCCTTCCTGATGTTATATTTTTTCATCTGGGTGCTGGTTACATGGATATATTCACTTTGGGAAAATTCATCCAGCTGTGTACTCATTGGACACACTTCTATACACATATTGTACTGCCAAAGAACAGTTTACTTTAAAAAAGTACATGAAGATAAAATTTTAAAATCATTACTGCCATTTCTACTAAGGTATTAGTAACTCATGATGTTAATGCTTCCAAGGGGTGTGTTAGGAGTCTCAGTTAGAGAAGGCAGTGCTCAACTCAAAGGAGTACTTGCGGAGGGCAGAACCTCCAAAGAGATGGCTTCAGACAGGCCTTCAAATCTCATCAGATAACACAGCTCTGAGTCCTTTTATAGAGAAGCCTGGTGCTGGCCATCACAACCCCAAATCACTAAAACATAACACCCCCAAATAAAAGAGCCCATTAAATAAGATTTTAGAAAGAACAAAACAAAGTTGGAAGAAGAGAATTATATAGGGTTGCCAGATTGAGCAAAAAAAAAAAAATCAATTCATAAGGGATACCCAGTAAAATTTGAATTTCAGCTCATCAACAAGTAAATTTTTAAAGTGTAAATATGTTCCTAGTAGTGCATGGGACATACTTGTACTAAAAATATGTTCGTCATTTATCTGAAATTCAAATTTTACTGGACATCCTGTATTTTCCCTGGCAATGTGAGATGTGAAGGAAGAAGGAAGTAAATATATGGGCACTGACAGCCCCCAGCTGAAAATCTGCATATAACTTTTTAAAGAAGTATATTTTATTGATTATGCCATTACAGTTGTCCCATTTTTCTTCTCCCCTTTATTCCCCACCACCCTATACCCCTCCAACCAGCATTCCCCCCTTTAGTTCATGTCCATGGGTCATACATATAAGTTCTTTGGTTTCTCCCTTTCCTATACTATTCTTAACCTCCCTCTGTCAATTTTGTACCTACCATTTATGCTTCCTATTTCCTGTACCTTTTTCCCTATTCTCCACCCTCCCTTTCCCGCTAATAACCCTCCATGTGATCTCCGTTTCTGTGATTCTGTTCCTGTTCTAGTTGTTTGCTTAGTTTGTTTTTGTTTTTTTAGGTTCAGTTGTTGGTAGTTGTGAATGTTATCATTTTACTGTTCATAGTTTTGATCTTCTTTTTCTTAGCTAAGTCCTGTTAACATTTCATATAATAAGGGCTTGGTGATGATGAGTTCCTTGAACTTGACCTTATCCGGGAAGCACTTTATCTGCCCTTCCATTCTAAATGATAGCTTTGCTGGATACACTAATCTTGGATGTAGGTCCTTGGAAAATCTGCATATAACTTTTAATTCCCTCCGAAAACTTAACTACTAGTAGCCTACTGTTGACCTGAAGCCTTACCGATAACATAAACAGTCAATTAACACATATTTTGTATATTTATGTATTTTATACTGTATCCTTAACAATAAAGTAAGCTAAAGGAAATATTAAAATCATAAGGAAGAGAAAATACATTTATTGTATTTACTGAAAAATACCCATGTATAAGTGGACCCTCACACTTCAAACCCATGCTGTTCAAGGGTCAACTGTAATCACAGGGAACATGAAAAATATCTTTTCAATACAGGACACTACCCCAAAGCCAGAGTCTCTGACAAGTACCTAGTATTGGATAAAAGTCCCTTCCCTAAATGAGGGAAAGAATTTTCTGCCCTAGGAATCAGATTTTTGCAATTAACAAAGAATTAGGGGCCATTTCTTGAATGTCTTGCTAGGGGTTCAGAATTGAAACCAAATCCTATCCCATTCACTGTTTTCCAGAGATCTGGGTGACAAAACCTGCCTAGGATAGTGGTGTGTGGGCTGCAGACAGGAAGACAAAAGACTTCTCCTGAAAGGCCTAGTGCCTAGTAGTAGCTTGTTTCATCAGTTTGCATCTGAAGAAATCCTTGATGTGTATTACTAGAGACTGCCATTAAAAGTAGTACATTAGCACTGGTGGGGAAAACAAATTCCTAAACACTCTGCCCTCCTTATTCATCAAAGCAAAAACTTCTGAGATTTATTCAAGGTGAATGAGGGCAGTTACTCTGGGAGAGCTGGTCTTGCCACACCATTTCTGATTCTCTTTGAGTTCTGAGTCAGCGGAAGGGATCATCAGGTTGGATCAATGAAAGCCCTGAGGCTCATGATTTAAAAGAAATAATTTTTAAAATTGCAAGTATATAATGAGCATTAAATAATTAATAAAATTAGACTGCATTTCTGCAAGGCTTATTTTATTTTATTTTATTTTATTTTATATTAATTATATTTATTTATTTTTAGAGCAAGGGGAAGGGAGGGAGAAAGACAGGGAGAGAAATACTGATGTGAGGGGGAAACATATATTGCCTCTCAAACGTGCCCTGACCTGGGCCAAACTTGCCACCCAGGTATGTGCCCTGACTGGGAATCAAACTGGTGACCTTTTGCCTTGCTGAATGACACCCAACCGCTGAGCCACACTGGTTAGTGCTGCAAGGCCTATTTTAATGATTTTAAAATCAGAAGTATAGCTGCATATAGTTAAAGGCAAATGTCTTTTAAACAGTTTTCCCCTAGGAATAGGTAAACAACACGTATGTTCTATGATCTTTTCACAACATTAATTGCTTAGTAAGCTTTTCTTTCATGGAGTGAAGTAAACTTTGACCTAGTTCAGGTTTCATTATTACAAAACCTTAAAACAACGAAGACTGAATTTATTATAGGGAAGCTGAATCTATGACTGTTATCAACTGGATATGTAGAATCTTGGTTGATACTTCTTTTATGGACTTATGAAACTATCAACAGCCTCGGCCTATATGTCCTTGGATGATTTCCTTAGGTGCTCACACCACAGCTACTTATCTACCAAATGAGGGGGTGAACCAGCTGATCTCTACCCTCTAAGCTCTAAACTTTCATGACTAGATTACATCAAGGTGTGTCCATCTCAGAGACAGATGACAGAACAACTTACCTAGAGGTTTTCTTGGTAGTGATGTTTTTATCTTAATAAATCAAGGCTGTAAGAGCATAGAAAAAGTGTTTTTCAATTCCTTCTTGTCCCCTTAGAAATCTTTGGCCCTGGCCAGGTAGCTCAGTTGATTAGAGCAATGCCCTGACACACCAAGTTTGGGGGTTCGGTCCCCACTCAGGGCACATAGCAAGAAACAACAAGTGAATACATAAATAAGTGAAACAACAAATCAGTGTTTCTCTCTCCCTCCCTCCCTCTCTCTCTCTCATATCAATAAATTTTTAAAAATTAGAAATCTTTCATGAGTAAAATAATTAAGACTTGGAAATAACCAGAATGTCCATAAAGCAGTAACCTCTAGATGGGACCATGGATTAAAGAACTGAAAGTTGGTTACTATAAGGGGAGAAGATGCCATGAGAGAAAATACCCCTGTCTTTGCTTCCACAAAAATCCAGATCATGCCTGTTGGAAATAAGAGATTCACTCCTACTTGGTAGATTCCATGCTGCCAGAAGCAACATCAGTTTGATTTCCATAACTTTCAGAAAAATTATGTAAGGACAGATGCGCCACAAGATGAGACCATGCCTGGGGCCAAGTATTTCTACCTACCCCAACTCTGAGGTGATCAGTCTGGAGGTAGCACTTGAGGATCAGACATTCTCAGACTTAAGACTATTCATACCAATTAAGTCAAGTGTTTAAGGCACAAATTATTTGTATCATGAAACTCTTTCCATATTCATTGCTAAATGAGTGCACTTTTTAAAAAAGATTTTATTTATTTATTTGAGAGAGTAGAGGGGAGGGAGAAAGAGAGGGAGAGAAACATCGATTAGTTGCCTCTTGCATGCCCCCAACCGGAGACCTGGCCTACAACCCAGGCATGTGCCCTGACCAGGAATCAAACCAGTGACCTTTCCGTTCACAGGCCAGTGCTCAATCCACTGAGCCACAACAGCTAGGGCTAACAGCACTTTCTGAATGTTGTTTTACAAATTATAAATGTATCTAAAATGTTCACCCACAGCTTCTTGATGAAACTCTTCTGCCTGAGACACCTTGCAGATACCCCCTCAGCCAGTTTATGGAGAAAGTGAGAGCTTGGAAGGGAGCATTGGAGTTGGGAGGATAGACTTGCATCAAACAAGGCAAGGTCGCTTCAGCTGCTTCACTGGACCTCATTCCTGCCCTGTTCCATGGTTCTGCCTTCCTCACCAAGGTGACAGGGATCTGGATGTGTGTATGTGGACACTACGGAGTATATGTGCACACTCAAGGACAGACTGGTTGAAACTAATTTACAAGAGGATCTCAGAGAAAGAGAGGTATCATGTGGTCAGTATCACAATATGTATGGATTATGTATGGTGTATGATATTTTGTAGCAGAGTTCAGAATTGGTTCCAGAAAACTTTGCAAAAATTTTACCCTCCTGGGCATGGGAGGTGTGGTAGGCTGAATAATATCCTCTCCCTCATCCCAATCCCTGGAACCTGTGAATATGTTACCTCACATGGATAAAGGGACTTCGCTGATATGATTAGGGGTCACATGAGGGTTAAGGATTAAGATGGGGACATGAGCCTGGATTATCCAGATGGCCCCAGTGTAATCACCAAGGTTCTTATAGGAGGGAGGCAGGAGAGTCAGAAGAGGAGACAAGATGATAGAAGCAGAGATGGGAGTCATGCACACTCATGACCCAAGGAACTCAGGTAGCCTCCAGAGGTTGGACAAGGAAAGGAAATGGATTCTCCTATAGAGCTTTCGGAAGGAATGCACCACTGCCAACTCCTTGATTATAGGACTTTTGACCTTCAGAGCTATAAAAGAATAAATTTATGTTGTTTTATGCCCCCAAGTTTATGGTAATTTGTTATAGCAGCAATAGGAAATTAATATAGGAGGATTCAACAGAGCATTTTCAATTTGACAAGCATGGTTTGGTGAGCGAGAATGTTGGAGTAATGACTGGTGAGAATTTTCAGAGAGTTAGTTACTGTACATATTTTTCTTGAGAGCCTGCTATCAGCTTGAAAGTGAGACCTCAGTGGCGGACAAATAGTCACAGGTTCTGCCGATGTGGAACTTATAGCCACAAGAGGAAGGCTGGCATTAAACCAAAAATTGCTATTAATTAACTTCAAGTGTACAACATGCTATAAAAGGAGTACTGTGTGGTGCTGCAGGGGTGATTAAAAGGAGACCTAGTACATCTGGATGGTCAGGGGAGGTTTCCCTGAGGACATATTGTTTAAGGCAGACTCTAAGAATGAGCAGGAGTTAGCTGTCTCAGGTTGGTGGGGGTAGGAAGAGCCTTTAAGGCAGAAGGAAGAGCATTTTTTCCAAAAGCACCAGGCAGGCAAAACATTGTATTTTAAGGATTTAAAATAAACGCAGCATTGTTGGAACAGACTGAATAAGAACTAAAGCTATATAAAAGGAGATGGAGGGGTGAGTAGGAGCTAGACTAGGCAGGGCCTTCTAGGCCATTGAAGGAGAGTGTTGTGGCCATATTTACATTTTCAAAGATCACTTAGACTGCAGTAGATGAAAGAGTGGAGTAAGGGGCAGGAGAAGATGCTGGGAGACCAGTTCTAAGGGCACTGCAGTAGCCCAAGTGAGAAGTAATGTAGCCCTGGCCGGGATGGTGGCAACAGTTGGGATGGAGAGAATTAGAAGTATTCAAGAGGCATAGAGGACAGAGACTCAAAAGACTTGGTGATTGATGCCGTGTGAGAGGTAACAGAGAGGGACGTGTCAAGGATGAAATCTAGGTCCTTAGTTTAAGCAACCCACTCAGCAGACCTACCATTGTCTAAGGAAGGGGACAATGCTGGAAGAGAAGTATTTTGGTGGGAAGATCATGAGTATAATTTTGACATGTACAGCTTGACGGGGTCACAGAGACGTTTCAGTGGAAATGGCAAGTAGGTGTTTGCGCATATAGGGGCAGGAGATTCAAATGTGGGAGTCAGAAATTTAATGGTAAGTGAAGCCAGGGGGATGGTGGAGATTGCCTAGTGGAGAAGCAAGGGAGAGGAGGCCCTAGGAAAGAGCTCTAAGGAGCCCTAAGTTGAAGTACAGGAGCAGATTTCAGAAAAAGAGACCTGGAAATGACTAGAAAGCAAGGAGAAAAACAAGGAGGGCTTGGAGCCACTGAATTCAATGGAACAGAGAGTTTTTCAACAAGGAGAAAGTGACCATGAGGTCAAGAAAAATAAGGACTAAAAAGTATCCCTCGTACATGAAAATCATTGGTGACCTTTGCATGAATTTGATGTGGTGGGGGAAATGGAAACAGAACCTAGGAACTGTCATCTCTTCTGAGTGTTTCTGGCAGTTGTTGGTGAGAACAGGGTCTTCAGGAAAAGCTACATGGTGGTGAGAAGTCCACCACCAAAGCGCACACATACATGTACCTTGCCCTCCCGGAAAGACAAATGTAGGTGCTGGACAAGACTCCAGGTCTTCACCACACTTCCTCGTTCAGTTGTCTCCTGGGCCAGGATTACTCCATCGCTTGCTCTGCCTCTTAGCTCCCTAGTCCTCACTTGCTGCCACCTTGGGCTCCGGTCTTGGTTATTCTGAGACTTGAACCATGAACTTGCCCTCTCCTTCTCTTTCTTCCTTTCATTCTCCTAGTGTTATTGGAGAGATTTTGTGTTTCTGCACAGTTTGAATTAATCAACATTTTATTGCAACTGTTTTTTATCCAGTGTATATGCAGTGGCTCTTTATCAGGAGCACAGCCAGTCCTGTAAGCAAAGGACTGTAGGATATTAGGTAAGTGAGTTCAGGGAGAAGTTTAAGGCGAGGATACAGTAAGTGTTTTACCTCATGAAGAGCCAGGCAGGCTATTGGAGAAGTCAAATGAGTTGCCCCAGGTTGAAGGTTTAAATAATGGGAAGAGAAAATGTTCCCCTACTTTTTTTGCCTACTGAAGTTCAGCTTACATGCAATTCACATGGAATTTTTTGACCATGACTATGAGGTATATATAGGAATCCAACTTTCTCTGCCCTATAAGGTAACAGAGCAGAGCATAAGAATGGGAATAGGAACAGATGTTCCTCGGGTCATGCTCCCGAATAAAACTTACCCAAGACAAAAGTGACTTTCTCGCTGAAACCAGAGTGACAACAGGAATGCTGAGAAGAAGAAGAAGAAAAAAACATGAAAGAATGAATCAATTTTGAGGGAAAGGAATAAAAGAAGAAAAGGGTTATACAGGGAGTTATATAGGAAGAAACAGAATATAGCTCTGGCTTATGAAATAAGCTCGAGTGCTGAAAAAATAATTGGAGTAACTGGGGAATAATATCAGAGTTATGAACTCGGTTTTGAACACAAACATCACTTTTTTTTTTTTGGTCAGTTTTGGGGTGCTTATTCTCCACTCACTGTTTCCTTTGCCCTTCAGATTTGGAAATTATTCTCTCAAGTAAAGCAAAATTATTTTCTCTCATTTTCTGGAAAGTGCTTGTGCTAACTCTTCCCTCGGGATCTGTTGAATAAGTTAGTACTTGAGGAATGATAGCCGCGGGTGACTACACTGACATCAATAAATAATTGAGTATTGTAGTCAGAGTTCTTCTCATAGACTCACGGTCTCCTTTTTAGAGATCAGCTGAAGTCCAGCCCTCTCACTTTACATATGAGGAACTGGGCATGGAAAGATGAAGCAATTTTCCCAAAACCACAGAGCTAGTTTGTGGCAGGTGTAGGCCTGGAACTTTGAGGTCAGGTGTCAACTAGGCTATGCTGTCATGCTCAAATGTATCAAAACAGCAGCAGCTCCCATAACCAAAAGCTTCCTGATGCCAGGAGGGTACCATCTCCAGTTCCCACAACAAACCTTTTAAGAGTGGCTTTAGCACTCCCATTTTCTAATGAGAAAACCAAAGCTCTGAGAGGTTAAATAACTCACCTAAGACCACATAGACAGCGAATAATATGGAACAGCCTGAACTTGGGGGATGACCAGTTACGGATTATCAGTATCTGGGGCTGATCCTACACCTCAGCAGGGACAGGTGATGGCCTGGCCTGGTGTCACGAGGACTGCCTAAAGGCCTACAACAACCAAAATTATCAACCCAACTCCTTGACCATGGTGCCTAAAGGTTGCCCTTGGAGCTACTGCTAAGAAAGAACAGAGTCTTGAGGGAATGGAACACTGAAGGGTTGTGTTTTGTTGGGAAAGGAAACTATGAGAAGCAAGGAGAACTTTGCAGGTCCAGTAGGATGATACTAGTCATGTGGAGGCAGCATGAGGAGAAAGAATCTCTGAAGAAAGAATCAATACTGCCCAGCTCAGAACGGTATCTGGAATGAGGCTGGATCTTTCAGCCCCTAACTGGGCTGAGGTGTTTACGGAACTTGATAGCACACATTTATAGGACTTGATCAGTATGCTGTAACTGTATTGTTTTTGAAGGGGGTCCATAATTACATACAATTGAATTAATAATAATCCTGGGCTCAAGATACACAGGCCCATGCATGGCTCTCTTTTAAAATAAATACATAAACAATATAAGCACCCATGAACCCAACACCCAAGCCAAAAACTAGAGCATTCGATGGAGCTGTGTGACAATCCCAAACTTTGAAGAGGAAGCTATGGATTAACAACATCTCTTATTCATCCATGGGAATATAAATTGGATTAATCAATTTGCATTATCTTGGAGTGGTAAACATTCTTACAGAATCTATAAGCCTGTCCGAAAATAACATTCACATCAGCACTGGTTACTATTTGTATTAACTAGCTAAATAACTAAAAAGAGGAAGGAAGGAAGGAAGGAAGGAAGAAATGAAGAAATGAAAAACTACAAACAGCCTGAATTACCCCTAGGGCTACACACATAATATAAAATAAATCTTTATAATATAATACAATACTGAGTGCAAAAAGCTAATTGCAAAAGTCTTCTTACAGCACAGTACTCCTATTATGAAGTTCCAAATAATAGAAATGAAATAATATAAGCATGCATATGTGTGTGATAAAGTAATTTTTTGTGAAAACCAGAGAAGGATACGATTCTGGGTAGTACACGCAGCAGGCCAAAAGGCCTAGGAAAATGTTTCGCCCTCCCCAGGAGCAACTCTCAGCCCCCCACCCCCACAGGAATGGATGCATGGATACCCCAGCTCCCTTGCCTCTCTGGATAGGAGAACACAGACATGTGTCTGGAGCTTCCAAGAGCTCCCCAGCGGGGTGGAGCTGAAGTGACCTGCAGGGTAACTTGCCTGATTGCAAGCCCTCTGATGGATGGCTTCCCTTGCACCCCTGTGTTGTTCGTTTGGTGTCATCTCACAAATAAGTGACTTGCATCCACTCTGCTTTGGGGAAAAACCCAAACTAACCTCATATCTAAAATTTTAATGATGACACTTTTAGCTTGAACATGGAACTCTGGAAATATTAACGGAAGAGCCAGTTTTAAGCACTGAAAGTAGGAGCTCACCTAGGTGCTTTTACCAACAACCTGATATGTTATCCAGATGTGAGCTAAGGGTCTCCATGCTGCCAGGAACTAAGATTAAGTGTCCTTTCCTGCTCTGATTCTCTTTTTTATGTGTTCTCACCTCACCCTCAGATCTTACAGCCCATCACAGTCCCCAGCAGTCCCCAGGGTTTCTGCCGGAAGTATGTTCTCCTAGACACCTCTGCCATTTGGCTCTTTCTCCTGGACAGCTACTGCTGAACCAGACAACTCCTTCACCAGGATCTGCCAGGAGAAAATCATCCCCAAACAAGCATTTGTGAATGAAGTACCAGCCACAAAATTGGTGGGGCCCTGGCCCGGTGGCTCAGTTGGTTGGAGTGTCATCCCCATGCACCAAAAGGTTGCAGGTTTGATTTCTGGTCCCAGCACGTATGGGAGACAACAGGTCAATGTTTTTTTCTCTCTCTCTCCCCCTTCCTTTCTCTCTAAAATCAATAAATATATCCTCAGGTGGAGAAGATTATGCTAAGTGAAATAAGCCAGTCAGAGAAAGATAATATCATATGATTTTTCTCATATGTGGAATCTAATGAACAAACTGAACTAACAAGCAGAGACAGACTCATAGATGGAGAACAGGATGACAGCTGACGGGGGCGGGGTAGAGGGTGAAGGGACTGAGCAAAAAGGAAAAAGACCTCATGGACATGGACAACAGTGTGGTGATTGCAGGGGGAAGGGGGGTATAAGGGGACTAAATGGTAATGGAAAAAATACAATAAAAATAAACAAACAAAATTGGTGGGGAGGGAGAAGAAATGGGCAGTACGATCTCTGCCCTTTAAAAAACTTTTCTCAATTGCAGTTTGCATTCAATATTATTTTGTATTAGTTTCAGGTGTACAGCATAGTGGTTAGACAAACACATACTTTACAAAGTGGTCCCCCGATATTTCCATTACCTACGTGGCACCATACCTAGTTATTACAATATTACCGACTATATTCCCTATGCTGTACTTTATGCTCAGCCCTTCTTAAAGACCCACCACCCCACCCCACCCCCTCAGATTTTTTCTTCAGTCTTCTTATCCCTCTCCCTTCCAAGATCAAAGGAGGATGGAGCATATACGCCTCTCTACAGCTCCAACCCCCAACCCATCAAGATGCTCTGTGACAAAAAGGAAATTATAGGGCCAACTAGCAAATTTTTCTTCCTACTACATCTAAAACTACAGACAAATACTTAACAGGGATCTTTCTGTTTTGAATGGGGAAAGTCTAGCTCTTCTACAGCACCCATTCAAAACCTCTTTCCAAGTTATGGTTAGATTAAAAGGGAGGGAATACTATATCACTCCTCACCAGTCATGTGTTTATCAACTTGGCATCAAGGATTAGGGAGGTGTAGTTTTTTTAAAATTTTTTAGATGTTATTTATTCATTTCTAGAGAGAGGGGAAGGAAGGGAGAACGAGAGGGAGAGAAACATCAGTGTGTGGTTGCCTCTTGCAGGTCCCCCACTGGGGGCCTGGCCCACAACCCAGGCATGTACCCTGACTGGGAATTGAACCGGCGACCCTTTGGTTCACAGGCTGGCACTCAATCCACTGAGATGCACCAGTCAGGGCTAGTTTCATTTATTTATTTTAATGAGGCGTGTCTGTGGGAAGCAATTTCAATTTTAGAGGACATGCCTCCCCCCCGCCCTTTTTTTTGGCATCACTTCCTCTGCTTGTTTAGATTTTCAAGTCATGGCAGAGAGAAAAGCCTTGGCAACTGAATAACACCCTGGACAATTATTCAGTGCTGAATTTACTGGCTCTACCATACCTCAGTGGCTGGCCTTGGACAAGTTACATAGCTTCTTTGGGCGTCAGTTTTCTCACCTGTAAATGGATATACTCATGTATGCTTTGTAGGATTACTGTACCTAACACAGCTCTGGCACAAAGAAGCCCAGTGGCAAATGTAAGGTACCTTTTCTATGTAAATAGGAGTATAAGGGGCACCCTACAATATACTGAGCACAGGACTGCCCAATAGAAATCTAATGTGAGCCTCAAATGTGGGCCACAGATGTAATTTTACATTTTTTAGAAGCCATACAAAAAAAGGGTAAAAGAACCAGATGAATTTAATTTTAATACTATATGGGATGGGCAAAAGTACATTTATAGTCGTCATGAAGGTTATGATTGTTATAATAGCTTTATTAACTCAACAAGGATAAACTCTGTGTTTTGTATATGCATTACTAACTGTAAACCTACTTTTGCCCACTGCTGTATTTACTTAACCAACTTAACCAATATATTAAATGTTATCATTTCAACATGTAATCAATATAAAAATTGGTAATGAGATAGTTTGTATTCTTTTTTTTTTACACCAAGCCTTTGAAATCCAGCATGAATTTTACACTGATAACACATCTGAGTTTGGACCAGCACATTTCAAGTGCACCTAAGCCCCATGTGGCCAATGCAGCCTTAGCACTTCTGATGGGACTGCATCTCTTTAGATTTTAATTCGATTTTTAGCACACATTTCAGGTTGTGGAAGTGCTTGGCCCAGTCCTGTTCCTTTAATATCACTAATTTATGGTTGTCTTATACGTCGGATAGAACATGGAGCCAATTATCCTAGAGCAGGAAGCTCCAATCTCTTTGTGAGGAAGGGCTGTTTTTCTTTTCCTTGAAACTTTCAAACCTCCAAAAAGTTAGGATAAATGGATAAAGGGGGAAGAAGATGACAACAAAATTCCAGTGACCTGGGGAAGGAGGCCTTCCTGGTAGCTACACACTCCTCACTGATGGAAATCTAAGCAACTCGGGGACTGACTTAAGTTTGCTGTTATGTTTCCTGATGGTTGGGGTGGTAGGGAGGCTGCATCCTGACAAACAGCTTGGAAGGATGAAGGCTGTACTAGACTTGCTGATATAAGAGACACCAAGTTTTCCAGAGACTAGGTGGCATCTTAGATGTCAGAGTCCACTGCAAATAATGGTTCATGTTCAGTTAATTATGGGCATTAAGTAAATATTAATAGAAATTGATAAGATCATATTTTGGATAGAAACAGAAGAGCAGTGAACTCTGACAAGTCTCTGTATAACTAACCTTCATCTTTCAGGGCAAAGGAGAACTGAATAAGACCATTCATGCTATCTATCCTTAGTTCATATTTTTGGAACTCGCTCCCACGCAGGGACTCTAATGATTTCCTAAATGTCAATCTAACCATGGTCTCACTCAAAGCACTCTTTAGTGGTTCTTGTGTTGTTGACATTATTTTGCTCTGTTCCCTTCTAGACTTTTTTCTATAGTTTTTGTGACCTCTTCATAGCTAAGCTCAAATTTAATACATAATTTTGTCTCACTTTTACCAACTTACAATGCTTGCATTTTCCATGTTTTCACATAGACTTCATATACTATATTTTTAATGACGGTATAATGGTCCATTGAGTGTACGTGCAATGATTTATGTAACCATTCTCCATTATTGTTTCCCTTCTGGATGTTATAGGATGTAATTTTGTTCCATAACACTTGAGCACCAGAAACATTACCATTCTTTATTCTTTAAAATCAAATTAAATCTGGGTTTGAATTCCCACATGCATAGCTGACAAAACACCCAACAGCAGCCATCATTGGGGGCTTCATCCAGTGTGTATGTTCAGGGTGTCTGGAGAAGGCTTGGTGTGAAAGTTAGGCTACATTTCACTCTAAGCAACACATAGCTACCCAAGCTGGCCTAAACCATAAGGGAGATGCACGAGCCTCTAACTGGAAGTTCAGGGGAAGTTTCAGGGTTGGTCTGGTTCAGCTGCCTGACAATATCATCGAGGACCCAGGTTCTTCCCATTTCTGCTTTACTTTCTGCACAGTCAGCTTCACCGTGGTATAAGATAGTTATCAATTGATGCCACATGCTTCCTTGTGTACATTCAGAGATGGGGAGAAGGTAGAAAGACAGAAAGGGGGGAGAGGGGAGGAAGAGAGAGAGAGAGATTGATTCTTCCAGAAGCTTCCTCCGAATAGCAAGTAAGCTTTTTTCACAGCCACCCCGGAAATGTCTCCTCCTTACCCATTGTCCTAAATTGGGTCATATGCCTATTCCCGCACCAAGAGCCATGGTCAGAATTACAACCATTAGTCTTTGGATTGAGACATATATCTCATTACTACAACTAAAGCGGGCTATTTCACCCCAAAAGCACAAATGCACTGCATGGGGAAGTAGACATAGTTACCAATGGAAGAAAGAATGAATTTATAGAGATGACTAAAATGTTTCCTATATCTTCCAACTTCTGTTTTCAGTCCTAGAAACCAAAGCACTCAGCTATACAAACACAGCTAATGAAATCCCCAAGGCACAGCGGTCCTAAACCCACACCCAAAGGCTCCCTCCTCCATTGTCCTTTAGGTGGGGAAGATCAGCTACCCCTTTCTTTTGACCCTCTAAGAGCAGCAAAAACAAATCAAGATTTAATTTCTCAATAAAGTATCCTGCTACACCATCTCTGTACTTTAATTTTTTTTCTGACCTCCTTTGGGGAGAGAGAAAGACGACTATGACCGGACACCCTCCTTAATTAGAAATGAAAGGACCAGTATAAATAGACTTCAAGAAGATTTGCACCATCCAAAATAGTTTGTCAAAAAAATCAAGAATCTGGGTACTTGGGAGAATAGAGC
Source organism: Mormoops blainvillei (assembly GCA_004026545.1). NCBI lineage: Eukaryota > Metazoa > Chordata > Mammalia > Chiroptera > Mormoopidae > Mormoops > Mormoops blainvillei. The sequence goes on along the minus strand of PVJD01007966.1, from coordinate 12,067 downwards.
TACTGCTTCAAATCACACACATATTTGATTAAAGATAAATTTAGTAAAACTTTATTAAGTAACCCTCACTTCTCTAGTTCACTCATCTTCACACTTTAAAATCCCACTCTTAAAATAAAAAAAGTGGGCTGGTGAATCTTGGATGCAACTGACATTTCCTTTAATAAATAACGAATAAATAAACTATGGTATATCCAGACAATGAAATATTATTCAGACCTAAAATAAATGAGCTATCGAGCCACGAAAAAACATGGAATAATCTTTAATGCACCCTGCAAAGTGAAAGAAGCCAAACTAAAAAGGCTACATCTTATGTGATTTTAACTACAGGATTTCTGGAAAAGACAAAAGTATGCATGCAGGCAGTAAAAAGATCAGTGGTTGCCAGGTACTGGTGGGAGAGATGTAGAGGCAGAGCACAGAGGACTGGTAGGCCAGCGGAACTGGTATGATACTGCATGATACTATAATGGCAGATACATGTCATTGTGTATTTGTCCAAACCCATAGACTGTGCAACAGCAGGAGTGAATCCAAAGTATGGATTTGGGTTGATAATGACGCCTCAGTGTTGGTTCACTGATTGTAACAAATGTTTTATTCTGGTGTACAATGTTGATGGTGGGGAGGCTGTGTGCGTATGGGGCATGCGGGAACTTCCTGTACTTTCAACTCAATTTTGCTGTGTACCTAAAGTTATTTAAAATAATTAAGTCTATTTTTTAAAATGCAGATCAGTGTTATGAAAGAACAGAGAATTGAGAGTTGGGGGACCTGGATATAAACCCAGGCTGTCATTTACATACTGGGTAATCTTAAATTATTTTAACCTTTATGTATGTAAGTTCACTCACCTGTAAAAAAAGGATAATATTAATCCATAAGATTATTTATGGTGAGGAGACAACCATAGGTACTTTCACAGTGCACACAGTAGGTGCTCAAAAAATGTCAATTGAGTGTGAAGACAGAAAGAGGAGGAAAAGACAGGGAGACCAGGGTTTCATAAAATCAAGTGATATTGGAGGCCTTTTATAACAAGATCCATCAATTAATGGTGACAAGATAATCAGCAGTTATGTTTTCCCCTCATATGGTCCCCTCCACTTCGGGTTTGGGCTTTTGGCTTTATCAGATTGTGAATGAATAACGTTTCCATTATTGCTTGACTTCTTCAAAACACTACCCTTGCCTTTGTTCTCTATTGAGGGCTCATGGGAAGGAATGCAACTTAGGGTAGGTTTTGCTGTTACTGTTGCTGGTTTTCTTTTATTTAATAGAATTTATCGCAAACCTAAATAGTGACTGGTACTTATGCTGGACACTGGGGACGAAGCAGTGAATAAGCAGACTTAGGCCCAGGGGTCACAGAGCTTACGCCTAGTGCCGAAGTTAGGCATTAATCGACTTATATCAGAGTGCTGTGAGTGGGAAGCACAAGAGAATCGGGAAACCATATAGATAGCAAGGGGAGCAAATCACCTGTATGGTCAGGGAAGGCCTCCCTTGGTGTCTAAATGCTGAGTATACTGAGGCATTAGCTAAAAGCAATAGGGAACTGGTTTAGAGTGTATCAGGCAGGACAGCAGGTCCTCACCCTTGAGTATGCATCAGAATGAGTTAACTATTACTGCATGATAAATCAGCAAAACACTTAACAGCTGGAGACAGCAAACATTCATTACAACGAACTGTGAGAGGTTTTGTGGGTTAGAGGTCCAGGTGCTCCTTAGCTGAGTACCTGTGACTCAGGGTCTCTCACAAGGTTACAGTCAAGGTGCAGGACAAGAGAGGGCTTTACTTCTGAGCTGACCTGCTTCCAAGACGACCTGCTTCCAAGCTCACTCTTGTGGGTTTCTCCAACAGGGCTGCTTTGCAGCATGGCAAGTGGCTTCTGAGACAGAGAGAAAGAGCATATGAACATTAAGATGGGAGCCATGGTGTTTTTTAAATGTTCACTTTATTACTAGTTTGGTAATACTTGTCCTCTAAATGTTCAGTATTTATTCTACGGTTATAAAGTATCTTTACCGATATCCTATTTTTCATGTATATTATTTGAATATATTTTATTTTACATTTTGTGATCAAAAAGTACTTATAGTTACTCGTTTTATTGAGATATAATGGACATATAACGCTATATAAGTTTAGGGTGTACAACATAGTGATTTGATATATGTATATTTTGTGAAATGATTACCACAATAAGTTTAGTTAACATCCATCAACTCACATATTTATAAATATTTTTCTCTTGTGATGAGAACTTTTAAGATCTGCTCTCTTAGCAACTTCCAAACCTCCCAGTTATAAAATAAGTAAGTTCTGGAGATGCAACATGATGACTGTAATCAATAGTACTGTATTATATAATTAACTTTACTTTTTAGAACAGTTTCAGATTTATAGCAAAATTGAGAAGATAGTATACAAGTTCCCATATTTGCTTGGTACATTTGTTATAATTCATGAGCAAATATTGATATATTATTATTAAACGAAGTTGGTCCAAAGCCCATCCTTTGTTCAGAATTCCTTAGTTTTTACCCAGTGTTCCCAGATCTGTTCCAGAATCCCATCCAGAATAGTAACTTATGTTTAGTCATCATGTCTCCTTAGGCTTCTCTTGGCTGTGACAGTTTCTCAGATTTTCCTTGTTTTTAATGATCTTTATAATTTTGAGTGATTACTGGTCAGGTATATTGTAGGACCGTAGTTGTTTTATAATCTAATCTTTGAAGTGAGATCTCATCACTCTGGCCATCCTCTATTTGTTAGAAGCTAGTACTGCTAGATCTCTTGAGGGGAGGAATATTAAAGAATTTGGGGCTATATCTTTAAAACCCCCATAGGTTGCCAGGTCTCATCCCCAGAGTTCTGATTCAGTAGTTCTGGGGTGGGGTCCAAGAGTTTGCTTTCTAACAAATTCCCAGGTGACTCCCCTGCTGCTGGTCCAGGGGTCTCACTTTGAAAGCCACTGGGAGTGGGTCCTCTGGGAAAGACCTTGGTGTGTACAGGAAAAGAAAAAGTTCATTAAGATCTATTTATTTCTCTCAAGACCTGTATCATATAACTACAACCCACACTGAAATCAACCCACTGGTTTAGCTTCTGAATTTTGCCAATTAATACAAAACTATTAGCTAAAAATACATGTTGCTGTATAAAACATGTACAACAATATCTTGTGTTTTTATTAGATGTGACTTATTTCATTTGATTGTCACAAATGCCAGGGAGAGAAATCAGGTATCTTCCTCTAATAACTGTGACACAGAAAGTCTAAGTGACCTGTCTAAGGTCACACAGCTAGTTAATGACAGAACCAAGTTTAGGACGAGGTCATGTGAGCCCTGGACCAGCACAGTTTCTATTACACCAGGCTCTTTCATATTGTTCCCAACTTCTAAGGTTTGCCACCTTTTGGATAATCATCAATAAAACTATGCACATGACAGTTTAAGTAATCAAATCAACAGAATATATAGATTTAAACTAGCACTTTGTTTAGTGGAAAAGGAAGGAGTGAAACAAGTGATTTTCAAGCTCAGAAAGATCGGCAGCATTTGTAGCTTAAGTTGGGAAAGCCTCCTTCTTCACCAATATTGAATTCTGCCTGCTCACCGACTCCCACAATAGCCACCAAGTACACTCTGCCTCCAGGTGGCATCTGAGAAAGTCACTGGAGGAACCACAGGCCACCAGTCTTCTTGTCTGCCCACGTGGGCACACCAACAGGACTGCTTAGCTGTGCTAGCACAGCCCCTGGTTAGAGAGGTTGTTGGTATGTCTCTTTTAGGCTTTGGTTTGAATGAAAAAGACCTGGTAGTCTATACACCATACCACCCACCACATGACTTGAAATCTAGAAGTGGGGAAGAGCATTACTGTCTTTGAGCATGTGTATTACTGTTCTTCAAGTTCAGAGTAGAGATGCAATTGAATTGGATGCATACCCATTGAACGCACAAAAGCTAAGGACTGGTAGCTACACACCAATAATCTTATTCATTGAGAAAACCAGTCCAATCAGAGGAAAGGAGTGCTTTCTAGGTACAGTTTTACCTTTCCTTAGAGAACATCCTGCCTTTCATTTTAGTTAATGTTTACACGTTGCGAAAAATAAAATAAGGTTTGGTAGAAATGGTTAAAGCAAGTAGTACTTCATACATTCACATTAGGAAATAATTATTTCATATACTGAATCCTGAGTTCAAGTTCACTCTTCTGTAGACAAAGAATACCAACACACAGTGTTAAGTATAGACTTTTTGTCCCCAAGTAGTGGTGCTGGTGGTGGGGAAGCAAGAAACAGTCAGGGAGCTGTCCTATGGTGGTGGCAGTGATAAGGGGGTATGAAAGATAGTGCCACTGACTTTAAACTTGATGCTTTCCAATGGTAGCGGGGGTGGGAGCATGAAACAGAGTCAGTGACCTTACAATTAATCCTGCCCAATGGTGTTACGAGGAGTGCACAGGGGGTGGTGGGGGGAGGCACAAAACAAAGTGTCAGTGACCTTAAATTTGATCCCGTCCAATGGTGGTGGTGGTGGTGAAACAGAG
>PVJD01007965.1:0-77770 GCA_004026545.1 Mormoops blainvillei | reverse complement strand
GGAAAGAAAGGGAAGGATCATCAAGGAACTTGTATAAAGGACCCATGGACAAAGCCAATGCGGGGTAGGACTGAAGGTGGGAGGTGGGGGTGGGTGGGGCTAGGGTAATGAGAAAATGGAGACAACTATATTTGAAAAACAATAAAAAGTAAAATAAAATTTAAAAAACTGTACATTTGTCCTCACGCTAAGGGTTGAATTGCAAATAATAAAAACCAATTCAAAGTAGAAAAAGCAAAATTAATAAATCAAAGGGAAACCAAAGTAAAGATACATTTTTGGTCCTCACAGGGCCTTAGACCAGGAATTGGAGATTTGGGGCCAGTCCATTCCTCTGTGTTTCTCTGTATATCTTCTTATCTTTTCTGTTGCTGCTATTCACATTTTTCTTGGCTTTTTCAAGTGTAAGCCAGATGTGATTGCCCTAACCCCCACCCAACTACTTAGTATTTCTGGTTTAAGTTCGGGGTAGACATGTAACCAAGTAAACCAAGGCTCATGCACATGGCACCTTCATGCATGACCCAGCAATTAGTGTTGAGGGAAAAAGATTTTTATTTACAGGATTCCAATCTCAAGGTCGGGGCTGGTAGCACCCCTGCTCAGAACCCTGTTCTCCCATGAGACCCAACACTTCCCCTGCTCCCCACCAGGCTGTAAGCCAAAAACATGCCCGAAAGTTCACCATATCCTTATTTGTTCTAAAGCCAGCTGTGCAAACAGTTATCTGTCCCCTCTGGAGTGTACACCCATGGGTTTCAGAATTGCCATCCTGTCACAGCAGCTGTCTTCTTCAGGATCTGGGGTACATTGTCCTCAGCCTCCATATAGTAGTCCAGGAAAACATGTGCCATGTTGCACTGGATCGTAGTGAAGTCCAGGAAGGCACACACCCCAAGAAAGTGGCTTCTCTATATGTCTTTCAGAGAAGCAAAAGTCCACAGTCTCAGCATTCCCAGAAACAGTTCAGCATTCCAGGTAGCTCCCACTAATCCATGCTTGGTTAGGCAGGCCCCGAAAATTACCAGTTCCATCAGCTTTCTCCTTACACCCTTTCCTCAGTGTGCATGGCAGCCTTCCCTACTACCCCAGGCCTCATGGCCAAATCTCCTTATTTGATGGCTCCCTCCTCATGGCTACCTTCTCAGAAGAGCAGACGTAGCTCCTCTCTCACTACAGTCAGCATGGCAGAATCACCCTGCATCATGGCTCCTTCCTCACAGTTGCTACCTACTCTCTCAGCCCTCACAATGGATGGGGCAGCCCTTCTATACCCTTTCAAATCACAAGGCTATCTCATGACTGCCCACCCTTATTTTTAAATGCTGACCTGGAACTCCTATATGACCTCATATCTGGCCCTCCGTACAATGTGTTGCTTTTGTCAGTTCCCCTGTATCTTCTACCTTCTTTTGGCTGCCATCTTTAGCCAGGGTAAGAGTACCCTGTGACACAGGAGCCTCCACCTCCCTACTTCTCGTGCAGGTGCTGTATAAGTTCCACCCCTAAACCCCCAACAATGTCAAAAGTCACTGAATGCTTTTAGAGCCACATCCACATTTCACCCGGGGAGGCAGCACAAGTATTAGCTTACCATTTGTTGTGAAAATTACCCTAACTGTTGTATGCCATATCATCCTCTTCCTCCATCTCCCAACCTTGGGATGTGGGGAATATTTTCAGGGACACCCCTACAGCTCTGTGCTCTGTTTCAGACCCTGGCTGGTTTTTTTTTTTTCTTTTCCTATTTTCCAATTCTAAGTTCCAGAAATAAAAATTTGTTTCATTGCTATGTCTCTGTCTAGTCCCATTAACTGTAACCAGGAGGAATGGGCTCCTGGGTCTCATTTTCTCTTTCCTGGGGCTGTGATAACTAGTTTTCTGAGGAGGTAAGAAAACTGGATAGAAAACAGTGTCATCTCATTCAGTATCATTTAATGCACACATAACATATATGCACTCACACAATGTTCATTTATAAAAAAGGATATATAGCTTGAAAAACTGAGTTTGAGAAGCCAGCATAATATGGAGAAAAAACTCAAGGTGAGAGAAAAGTGATATGGACTCCTGAACTGGTTTTATCACTAATTGCTGTATCATCTTGGGCAGCTTCCTTATCATCTCTGGGTTTTATTTTTCTCACCTAAAAATGAGGGACTGGACTAATATATTATTTTTTTAAAGCTATTTAAAAATAATTAATAACCTCCATATCCACTTTTCTCCTTACTGTAAACGAGTGGATTTCAAACATTTTGGTTTTAGGAACTCTTACATTAAAAAAAATTTCAGGAACACAAAGAATTATTGCTTACATGGGTTATGTTTATTGATGTTGACTGTATTGTCAATTCAAACTGAGAATTTTTTAAAAGCATTTATTTACTTATGTACCACAATAACATATCCATTATGTATTAACAGAAGTAATGTAACAGTTGTTCTATGGAAAGTAATACCATAATTAATAAATAATGCAAGAATAAAATTTTTTATACTCATAAATGTAAACCTAATTTTGCCCACCCCTGTATTTGTATGAAAAACACTATAATTTCCAAAATAAAACAAAATCTCCTTAATATCTACTTAAAGAGAAAACAGATGGATTTTCATACTTATTCTGCATTCAATCTGTTGAAAATTGTTGTTTTGCTTGAAGTGCATGGAGACAAATGATCTCACACAGAAATGTGGTAAGAAAAAAGAATTTTAATAACTTTTCAGGCAGTTGTGGGTCAGGTATTATTCTAATGATAGTTTCTTTAAGGTTCGGTGTAATGTAAAATCTGTGAATTAAATTTTCACTATGAAAAGTTTATTGGTCCATTTTGCACTTCGATTGGAACTTTTACTCATGTATGATTTTTTTTAACATGATTCACTGGTCATTTGGAAAATATTAGTTCATTAATGTATTTAGATGTTCCAAATGTTAATACATTTCATTATATAACATAAAAGAATCATACTTGTTTATATTGCCATCCATCTCTGGAAAATCTTTAGCCCTTGGGAGACTGGTAAGATTACATTACAGACATATTTTCTTAAATTCTAGTTTTGGATTGAAAGTTCAGATTTTATCTTTGGTAACGAATATTGTCAATTGTTTTTCTAGAAGCAATGGAGTGTCCATTTTAAAAAATCTGTCATATATCCAAGTCTGAATAACCATAGTTTGTACATTTCTCTTTCAAGTAAAAATGCTATTTTATGAAAAACAACTAGTCAATTCACAAATAATTGTACAACCATTGTACTTTAATTAGTAAGGTTTCATGCACTGCTTTTATCAAGAATAGCCTTTTGATAAACATTTTACAGAAGCATTATAAAAAATAAATATGTGAGAGGTATTATTTTGTGACTTGCATATCTAAGGACATCTTTATTCTATTTTCCTGTTTTATAGATAATTTGGCTAGTTATAGAAGTGTATGTTAGAAATAACTGAGATGAGTTAAGTATGTTGTTCTACTTGGCCTATCATTTTTCAGAACTTCAGTTGAAAACCCCATGGCTACTTTGATTTTCCAGTGCTCATGTATAACATATTTTTCTTCCATGGAAGCTCTTATCAACTTTATCCTCAAGACTAAAATTCCACAGTGATTTTTTTTTTTTGTATTATGCACTCAGTAGTCACTTTTAATCTGAAAAACCTGACCCTTTCATTCCCAGAAAATTCCAAGAATTATTTGGTTGGTTATTTCTTCCTTCCTGTGCTTTGTTCCCTTTCTTTCTAGACTCCCAGTATTTATATGAGACCAGTGATTTGTTATCTTTTCTATCTTTAAAAATGCTCTATTTATGTGAGATTCCGCAAGTATAGATTAATTTTTAAATTCTAACACCATATTTTAATACTCAATAGCTTTTTCCTTTGAATTCTATTTTTATATTTTAAACAGTATTTCTGTCTTTTTTCATGGATATAATATCTTCTCTTATCACTCTTAGTGGTAGTTTCTTTTTCTCCCTCTTCATAGCCCTTATTTCTTCCACATTGTGCTCATTATTATTTATTTAATTTCATCTCTATATGAGAGGTAGAGAATTTCTTCAGATGTGTAAAAATCTTTAGTTTCTACTTGTGATTTAGAACAAGAACTCAAATGTGATTAAACTTATAAGCATATGAATAGGGCTTGTAAACTTTGATCTTCTTTACAGGGTGATCAAAATGGGTTGTTACGGCCTCTTGCTGAGAGTTTCTTTGGGTTTTTGCTTGGATAAGACTCTCAATCTTTTGTCTGGAAAATGCAGTTCTGCCTACCAAGTTTCTCTGGAAATGAAGAAAGAAGGAAGGGGTGGTTTTTCAATGCTCCATGTGCATTTGGTTACATACTCTCACTGTTCTTAGAAGTTTATTCCTTTTTTCAAATGACTCTGGCACCCTTTGTACTAATGCCTGCTATTATATAGTCTCCAGATTTGAACGCTTTAGATGTCTGCTGAAAAACCTCCAGAACTGTGTTGGAATGGAGAATGTACCGTCACCTAGAGATATATGAGGTTTGTCTAAAAAATTCCAGCCATTGTTAATATAATGAGAATGGTTTGTGCAACATCGATGTAACCTGGCAGCCAAGGAGAGTGGACTGGAATGCGCATGGGTGAACAATGATGACTTCACTGTACTAGTCAGTGGGGGTGGTAGACGCTGTTGAGTGAGAATGTGCCCTGTGCATTCAAAATCACTGAGTGAGTAGAGCAATGAATCTACATCAGATTTTGCACTAAGCTTAAACATTGCCCCGTGGAAACTCTTTGGATGACTCAGAAGGCCACAGCTATGGGCAATAGGTGCCTGGCAGGTTGACTGTTCATACATCACATCTTGTGCAGAGTTTTTTGCCAAACATCAAATCACTCAGGTGACTCAGCCACCCTACAGCCCAGATTTGGCACCCTGCAACTCCTGGCTTTTCCCCAAAACTAAAACCACATTTGAAAAGGAGATTTCAGATCATTGATGAGATTCAAGAAAATACAGTGGGACAGCTGATGGTGACTGGGAGAACTATGTGAGGTCCCAAGGTGCCTACTTTGAAGGGGACTGAAGTGTCATTGTCCTATGTACAATGTTTCTTGTATCTTGTATCTTCTTCAGTAAATGTCTCTCTTTTTCATTACATGGATGGATACTTTCTGGACAGACCTCATAGGTTAGGGAAAGTTACTAGGGATCTTCTTATTTCTCAAACAATTTTAAACCATTATCATTATCTCTTCATCTAAACTCCCCTTCACTCACAGTTCCTAAGGTATCTGGTGCTGTCATGTCTGCAGTGCAAATATGATTATTTCTTAATATTCTATGGTAGCAGCTTTTGCTTCCATTGCTTGAATTCTGGTAAATTACTTAATACTCATCTTGTAGTCTTCCAAAAATGTGTTGTTATTGAATTTCCTCTTGTTCTTTTTATTATTGTAAGTTTATATCTTTAAAAAAATCGCTTTACTCATCTGCTGGGTTTTCTGGAGGGAGCAGAATTAGATTCACATATTTAATTTGCTATCTTTTTCTACATTTTCCCCTTCTTACATTTTAAAGGAGAACTGAAATATCTAAGTATTTAACCAAGTAGTGTACACATTTCAGGACACAAGAATTTGGAATTTTGGTGGCTAACCAAAGCAATGCAGGATGCTGGTCTTATACCAAGCTGGCCTTGACATTCTTCCAAAATAAATCTTTGGTATTATCTGTGACCTTTTCAGCTAGACCCTCATTCCTCTAGTAAACCCTTTTTAATAAGTTTTAGAGTTGCTCAAATTATTTCCCCCTTCACCTCCATCTGCCCAACCTTCCCCCACTTCCATAGTTAATCCCCACCCCATTGTCCATGCCCATCACTACCTCATATATGTTCCTTGACTAATCCCTTCACCCTCTTTCAAACAGTCATCCTCCCACTCCTTCCCAATTACCACTGCAGGTCAATTGCATGATTCTCTGCCTTTAGTTCTATTTTGCTCATAGTTTATTCTTTTTATTAGATTCTTCTTACAAGTGAGATCATATAGAATTTACCTTTCACCAACTGTCTTATTTCACTTAGCGTGATAGTCTCCAGTTCTATCCATGCTGTAGCAAAAGGTAGGAATTCCTTCTTTCTGCTGTGTAGTATTCCATTGTGTAAATGTACCATAGTTTTTTAATCCATTAATTTACTGATGGGCTCTGAGGCTGTTTCCAACTCTTGGCTATTGTAAATAGTGCTGCTATAAACATAAGGGTGTATAAGTTCTTTTGAATTTGTGTTTCAGAATTCTCAGGGTGTATTTCCAGCAGTGGAATTGCTGGGTCAAAAGTTAGTTCAATTTTTACTTTTTTGAGGAAATTCCAAATTACTTTCCATAGTGGTTGCACAGGTCTACATTCCCAGGAACAGTGAAAAGGGTTCCCTTTACCTTCATTCCCTTACAACTTACACTTGTTGTTTGTTAATTTATTAACAATAACCATTTGGTAGGTATAAAGTGGAATCTCATTGTGGTTTTAATTTGTATCTCTCTGATGGTTAGTGATATTGAGCATCATTTTCATATGTCTATGAGACCTCTGTATGTCCACCTTGGAGAAGTGTCTGTTCAGATCCTTTGCCCATTTTTTAGCTAGCTTGTTTCTCTTCTTGGCATTGCATCATGAGTTCTATATATATTTTGGAGGTTAAACCCTTGTCTGATGTATCTTTGGCAAATATGTTCTCCCACAGAGTTGGTTCCCTTGCCATTTTGCTGATGTTTTATTTAGTTGTGCAGAAGGTTTTTAGACTGATGTAATTCCATTTGTTTATTTTTCCTTTATTTCACTTGCCGTAGGAGATATATTGTCAAAAAGTATTGCTACATGAGATAGCTGAAATTTTACTGTTTCTATTTTCTGCTAGGATTTTTATTGTATCATGACTTATACTTAATATTTTATCTATTTTGAGTTTATTCTGTAGTATGCATATGGTGTGAATTGGTGGTCTAGTTTCATTCTTTCACAAGTACCAGTCCAGTTCTTCCAACATCATTTACTGAAGAGGCTATTTTTACTCCATCGTATGTTTGTTCCCCCTCTGTCAAATATTAATTGACCGCAGAAACATGGTTTTATCCCTGGGCTCTCTAGCCAGCTCCATTGATTTATATGTTTGTTCATATGCCAGTATCAGATGGCTTTGATTACAGTGGTTTTGTATTATAGTGTGATATCAGGTATTAGGATCTCTCCAGCTTTGTTCTTCTTTCTCAAGATTACTGAGGCAATTCAGGATCTTTTTTGGTTCCTTATAAATTTTTGTAGTATTTGTTCTAGATCTGCAAAATATGCCACAGGTATTTTAATAGGAATTTCATTGGATCTATAGATTCCTTTGGGTAGTATGGGCATTTTAGTGAAGTTAATTCTTCCAATCCATGAACATGGTAAATGCTTCCATTTATTTGTATTTTTCTCAATTCCTTCCCTCAGTGTTTTATAGTTTTTCAAGTATATGTCTTTTACATTCTTGGTTAAATTTATTCCTAGGTACTTTATTATTATTATTATTTTTTTTTTTTTGCTACGGTAAATGGATTTTTTTTCTTAGTTTCTTTTCTGATAGTTCATTGTTGGTGTACAAACATGCCATTGATTTCTAAATATTGACTTTATATCCTGCACTTTGCTGAATTCACTTATTAGGTTGAGTAGAATTTTGGAGGAGTCTATAGGGTTTTCTATGTACACTATCATGTCTTTTGTGAATAATGACAGTTTTACTTCCTCCTTTCCAACTTGGATGCCTTTTATTTCTTCTTCTTGTCTGATCACTGTGGCTAGAACTTCCAGTATTATGTTGAGCAAGAGTGGTGGAAACAGACACCCTTGACTTGTTCCTGAACTTGAGGGAAACACTTTAATTTTTTACCAATTGAATATGATATTGGCTGTAGGTTTTTTGTATATGGCCTTTATTATATTGAAGTATTCTCCCTCCATTCCCACTTTGCTTAGTGTTTTTTACCATAAATGGGTAGTAGATTTTATCAAATGCTTTTTCAACATCTATCAATATGATCATGTAATTTTTGTTTTTTGTTTTGCTTGTATAATGCATTATTTTTATTGATTTGTGAATATTCTACCATCCTTGCATCCCTGAAATAAATCCCACTTGGTCATGGTGTATGATCTTTTTCAGGTATTTCTGGATCCAGTTTGCTAATATTTTGTTGAGGATTTTATTATCAATGTTCATCAAAGAAATTGGCCTATAATTTCATTTCTTTGTTGTGTCTTTACCTGGTTTTGGAATTAGGATAGTACTGGCCTTGTAAAAAAAAGTTTGGGAGTCTTCCCTCCTCTTGAACTTTTTGAAATAAGTTGAGAAGGAGAGGTATTAATTCTTGGAATATTTGGTAAAATCACCTGTGAAGGCATGTGGTCCAGTGTTTGTATCTTGGGAGATGTTTGATTACTGTTTCAATTTCACTAATTGTTATCAGTCTATTCAAGTTTTCTGTTTTTTCCTGATTCAGTTTGGAAGATTGTATGTTTCTAGAAGTTTATCCATTTTTCCCAGGTTGTCCAATTTCTTGCCATGTAGTTATTCAGAGTAATTTCTTACAATCCTTAGTATTTCTGTGGTAACAGCTGTTACTTTTCCTCTTTCATTTCTGATTTCTTTTATTTGGGTCTTCTCTCTATTTTTCTTGATGAGTCTGGTTAAAAGTTTGTCAATGTTGTTTGTTTTCAAAGACCCAGCTCCTGGATGTACATTGGTCCTTTGAATTGTTTTTTAGTCTCTATGTCATTTAATTCTTCTCTGATCTTGATTACTTCCTTCCTTCTACTCTCTCTGGGCTTTGTTTGTTGTTCCTCTAGCTCTTTTAGATATAAGGTCATGTTGTTTATTTGAGATTTCCCTGTCTTTAGGTAGGCTTGTATTGCTATGAACTTCTCTCTCAGAGCTGCTTTCACTGTATCCGACAGGTTTTGGGTTGTTGTGTGTTCAGTTTCATTTGTTTCCAGGTACTTTTTGTTTTCTTCCTTCATCTCATTGTTAACCCATTTGTGATTTAATAACATGTTATTTAGCCTCCATGTATTTGAATGTCTTTGAGTTTTGTTTTATTTTGTTTTTTTGAGGTTGGTTTCTAGTTTCAAAGCATTGTGCCCTGAGAAGATCCTTGATGTGATTTCAATTTTCATGAATTTGTTAAGCCTTTTTGGGTGTCCTACCACACGGTCTATTTTTAAAATGTTCCATGTGCATTTGAAAAGAATGTATATTTTGCTTCTTTGGGGTGAAATGTTCTGTAAATATCAGTTAGGTCCATTTGAACCAGGGTATCATTTAATACCACCATATCCTGTTGATTTTTTGTTTGGAAGATTTACCCATTGTTAACCATTGGGTGATAAAATCCCCTACAATTACTCCATGAATTGCTGTCAATCTCTTTCTTAAAGTCCTCCAGGATTTTCCTTATATATTTAGGTGCTCCTATATTGGGTGCATACATGTTTACAAGGATTATATTCTCTTGTTGGACTACTCCCTTAAGTATTATATAGTAACCTTCTTTGTCTCCTGTTATGACCTTTGTTTTGTAGTCTATTTTGTCTAATATGAGAATTGCTACCCTAGCTTTTTTTTTCCATGTCCATTAGCATGGGATATTTTTTACATCCCTTTACTTTCAGCTGTGTGAATCTTTTGCTCTGAGGTGGGACACTTGTAGACAGCATATATGCAGGTCATGTTTTCTTTGATTGGGACATTTAATCCATTTACATTTAAGGTTATTGTTGACAGATGTTTGTTCATTGCCATTATCCCTTTGTTCTTGTCTCTCTCTCTCTCTTTCTTCTTCTTTTTAAAGCAGTTCCTTTAGAATCTCTTGCAGTGCTGGTCATGGAGCTGTACTCATTTAGCCTTTTTTTTTTTTAAACTGGAGAGCCCTTATTTTTCTTTCATTTTGAATGAGAGCCTAAAACAACTTTGAGAGGATAGATGGAGGGGGAATAAAAGAGTAGGGAATAGAAACAAGGTCAAGAAAGGGAGAAAATAAAATCTAAAACATAAATAACAAAGATAAGAAAGAAGGCAAAATGGAGCAAGAAAAAGGAGTAAAATATGAGTTTGAAATAATTTTGAAAAGAAAATGACATTGTGAAAAAACAGAAACAAAACTGAGGGTAAACAACAGTCACTGTCATATCAATGACAAATGAACAAAGATCAACAAAGGTGTAAAGAGAAAATATTGTGAGACAGAAAAAAAAGAATATGAGATGACCTAAGGAAAGACAAATGATTTTGAGGGGATAGTGGGAGGAGACTCAGCAAGAGAAAGGAATAGAAATATGGTGAAGATAGGGAAAAAATAAAATTTAAACTGAAAGAAAGGGAAAGAATGCAAAATGGAGTAAGACATGAGTAAAATATCAGATTTGATATAAAAAAAATTTGAACAAATAAGAACAAAATTGAAGAATTTTTAAGTACAACATCAGTATCAATGACAAACAGGCAAAGATAAACAAAGGTGGACAGAGAATATGATTATTATAAGCAAGAGAATAAGAATATGAGATGACTAGAGGAAATGATTTTGAGAGGATAGAGGGAGGAGGAATAATTAGAGTAACAAAAGGAAATGAGTCAAAGAATGGGGAAAGTAAATTTTAAAACAAAAAAAATAATAAAAGGAAGGAAGAAGGCAAAACAGAGTAAGAAAAAGAAAAAGTAAAATATGATTTTTGAAATAAAAAAATAGTGAACTAATAGGAAAAAAACTGAAGAAGAAAAAAATGTTAAAAAGCTATGTGAGAGAAAAAAACAATGAAAACAATGAAAGAGAGTAAGGTGGAATTCATCTCAGCAGAGTCCAGTGCTTGGCTGCAGGCCTCTCCTTCTGGATCTAATTCTGGCAATGTCAGATGCCACCCTCATCTAGCCCTAGGCAGCCTTCTCAAGGCGGCAAGGAATCCACAGTCTGTGGCTGTCTCCTTCAAGCTTGTCTGTGCCTGGGATGGTTCTCCCTGTTCTGTTCTTTTGTCTTTTAATCAGCACCTGGCGCAGGAGTGGGTCATCCAGTATCTGAAAGCACCACATATACCACCTCCACCTGCCTATACAGGGCCTCTGGAATGATCAGGAGAATGTGGTCTCTAGCTCTCCCCTGAGAAGCAATGTTCAGACTTCAGGGAAGATTGTGTGTGTGTTCCCCTGCCACTGAGCCACACATCTTGTTTTGTCCAGATTATTTTTAATAATGTATAGTTTCTGAGTTCACCATCTTTTTCCTATGTGGCACAATCTGTGGGAAAGGGTCATGTCTTTCCTGCCTGGTGCTGATGGCAGCTCTGTATAAGAACCGAGGTTGGGCAGAGCCCTTAATTTCCCTTGTTATGCCAAGTTCTGCACTCTCTCCCCAGCTGGTTTCAGAGGAATAGGGCCCCAGGAATCAGCATGTCTTGTCTTGGTTGAGGAAAGTTCAGTAAGGCCCCCCTTGGCATCTCCCTTTCTTTCCCCTCCAAATATGCACCCAGCAGTGGGCTCTTGGGCTGGCTGAACCATTCTGCAGGAGTAGGACTGGTATGTCTTTCCCCTTCTCAGGGATTTTTACATTGTGGGGATGGGGGTCTGCCTGGCTGCAAAGAATCTCTGGCGCTCAACTCTTGACCATCTAACACCCAGCCCACTGCCTTTTCAGGAGGCACAGTTCAGAACTCTGTGTTCTCTGCAGCCCTCAGGCCTGTTAGCCAAACTGGGTGGAGCCCAGAAAACCCCTTGCTGAGCAATTCTCTGACTTCCATGCCCAGCTGGATTCAGTGGGAATGAACTGCAGTTTCAATCTGACCTCTTTGCTAGAAGATCATCTGTGTGTGGGGTCTTTTTGCCCAGCTATGTTTCAGCTCCTTTTTAAGAAGTTTCTATGTGGTACCTACACTGCAGCACCAAGTCACTATCTGGTTTTCTGCACATACCCCTTCCCGAGGAAGCAAAATGCCTCTTGGTCATGGTTGGCTACAGCCTACAGGTGCCTCTGACAGACCCAGGTGCAGCAACCTGATCGTTTTAAGAGACTGAGTCCTTATTTGTAATTCCCCAGGTTGGTGCTACCATTATGGATGTCCTGCTTGCTGTGTGTGTGTGGCATGGGTGTACCAAACTGTATATAACTTCTCAAGTCTCTTACAGTTAGGGAATCCCTGTGTGGGACTAGGGACTCCTGCACTGAGATGGGAGGGAGCTCCTAAGCTGCAATTTCTGTCTGGTGTCTCCACTGCTGTAGGCACCATGCACAGGACATTTCTCCTTCAACTTGTAACATCTCATTACGGATAGTATGAAGCATCTTCTGTACCCCTTTGCTTCAAAACTTCATGTCTACTAAGATTCCATTGATTGTTTGGGTTAATTGTTGGTAGATGAGCCAAAAATCCAAGTTGGGAGCAAGAGCAAATACACTTAACTTCCACCTACTTGGCAGCCATTTTAGGGTCTCCCCTGCACCACAAAGCTTCAAAGTTGCAGAAAACAGCCTTAGGGAGTGAGGTAGCTGAAGTTGAAGCAAGTGTGCCAGTGTCTTGCAACATTTTGTTTATGTTCATTCCACTTGTGCTTAATTTTTCTGAGCAGCTATTTCTACTTCTTACTTCTGTCCTCTAGCTTAATCCCCTGCCTCAATGATTCTAAGCAGATTATGCTAACTCTAATTAAGCATACAAGCTTCACATACTTCAGGTTCTCACCTTGATACAGAGACAGACTGACAACTGATCGCATATGAACCCCTTTCTTGCCAGTCTCTTTGGAAATAGACAATGTCTTCCTCATAGACCCACCTTGTCATCAGTAATCTTGCACACCCTTAGATTTCCCCTGAAATTTGCTGATTTATTTTTCCACCTTTTTCCTGTTTCTTTTCCCTTTCTGCCTATCAGACTCCCATGTGTCATCTTTGATGACCCAGCTCATGTATCACGTCCTCTCTGAAGTCTTCTTTGACCACATAACCCTCAAAGCTGGTTGTACCGTATTTAGTACCACAGTTTGACTTTGCTTCCTCCATATGTGAATGCAAACTCAATGAAAAAGATTATTATTGCTCAGTAGCATGTTACTTAGAGCATAGTAGGTGCACACATCTTTTCTTAGTTAACCAATGAATGCATTAACTATTGCTCTAAGGTCTAGAAACTGTTGGAGTTCAAGCAATTCTTTAATGTAAATTTCTTACTGGTATAGCATCTTTTTAGGATATTTAAATTCCAAACCATTGCATTATTTAACTCTTAGGAGTACACAAGGAACTAACACTAATATCAAACTGGCTTGTCCCCTAAATATAAGAAAATTTTGTATTATAAAAGCAAGAACACTGTAGAAGACTTTAAGTATTGTTTTTTATAAATTCAGAATAAAATGCAGCTCCCTCGGTGTTGCTGCCTCCTTTGTTCCTGTTACTTCAGACACTGTGTATTTTGCTTACGTTTCCTAATAAGCTCATAGCACATCTGCTGTTTGGTTCCCATGCTGATTTATATCTGATATATTTGTTGAGAGGAGAGGATAGAAAGATTTAGAGAAAGATTTTTAGAGAAAATAAAAATTTAGCTGTTTCTATAGACTAGATGATTTAATCGTAATAACTTTTATTTATATGGCACTATTATCTTTTCCAAGCACATATTTCTCCACTTCACAGATAAGTTTCTTAAGGGTGGTTTATATCCCCCATGGCTATCTTTTATTCAATCTTTAACTCATTGAAATCTAATGTCTCTTCTACCATTCCACCACAAGTTCTCTGAGCAAGGTTAAATGTGACTCATTTTTGCTAAACTTAATACACAGGATTTATTTGATTAATTATTAATTAATATAATATGCAATTATCAATCTGTGTCCATAGCCTGCACTGAGGTATTTCCTGGTATATAAAGAATTTTGAATCATCATCTTATCCTTCAAAGAATTTATGGGCAAGGCATAAAAATAATACAGAACTCAGTTACTAAAATCAGAATGTGGTTAATACCACAAAAAAGGCAAAGATAAAATATAAGGAGAAAGCAATCAGAATTATTTGGGGGATTGCAGGAAGAAAAGTTAAGAAAAGAGATAACTTTTTAGACAACCATGGGAGAATATATAACGATTGAGAACATCACGGGGAGAATAACATTAGCACTTCCCCAATCTTTTTGCAGAAGTTCAAAAGTAACTCTTTTAGCTTTGATTTTAGGATCCTCCGGGAATGATGCCATGACTAGGAAGGAAGAGGAGCAGTTTTGAATTTGGGTCTTTTAATTACCTTCTCCAAAGATTGCAATATTTAATTTAAGGCTTATTGTTAGATTTTTATTCTAGAAGACTTATCTTATGATCATAATCTTTTTGGGGTAGAACAAAATTTCCAAACATACGTTTTTAAATTTTTTTCATTTATGTAATGTGAACAATACTGAAGTTATAAACAAAGCCTGCTATGGCACCTCTTTACAGCCGCAAATGCAGATGTTCTTTCCCTGAGTTGGATACTGTATGCAGTCTGGATACTATGTGCAGTTGAAGATATCCGTTTACTATCTGTTTACTGTGTGAAAGACAGCAGACTGGGCCCTGGAAATCAATGGTTCTGCTGATTGGGAGATGCAGGGCATGAAATGGGATCCAGGTCTGAATGCCTCCCAAAGCTCCCTGGATAATAACAATGATCTTTTTATTGAGCTTATCAATTATCTGCCTTAAATATTAACTTCTCATAGGTTGTAAATGTTGGACCGGCGCTCAGAACAAGAAGAAATAAAAACAGGAGTAATGGGTGACCAGGGAGTTACAGGCAACATTCTTTAATAATCAGTTGCTAGAACTTTAGAATAGTGTGGAGTAGCTTGGGGGACTACTGTCACTAATAGCTGAATTGTATGAAGTAGTCCACTCCTGGGTGTCCGGGGAACTATAGTTCAGTGGATTTTATGTATGTATTTCTGACTTCACAGTGATTTATGACTTTGGCCATGGAGAGAATTTATTGAAGGCATTTGTCAGTGATTGCAGAGCAGAAATTATTATGCTTACATCAGGAGTTACCTCCTGTGTTTATTTCTATGGAGTCTATGTATTCATGGAAGCATCTGTATATAGAACTAGACATTTCTATGGCACTTTGGGGGTTCCTGTTTGCTGAATTATTTCAACTGAAGAACTAGGGATGAAGAGAGCTCCAAACACTATGATGGGGAAATTCTGGCTATCTATTTTTGTGTTCCATAAATTTGGGGTTTGGATCACATTTTCAGCTGGCAGTACTGCAAAGAGAATTATTCTACAAAACATAAATGTCACCATTAAAAAGAAAGCATAAGACCAAATGACATTAGCAGAAATAATGTTGTATCTTTCCATTGGTGTGGAGTTCCACTTTGGGCAAGAAATAGCTTCTGAGATGTTTGTGTTTGGTTCTGGTTGATGAGGAGGAGGGAGAAGTGAAACCTGTCAAAAATGTCAATCAATTGATCTGTGACATTATGTACTCTAAGGCCCATTTTTGTCATGTAATATATATACTTGGTGTACTTGGAAGCAGGTAATCTTTAGGGTAGAAGGAAATTATCAGCATGAAAAGAAGCTTAGGGTCAACCAAATGTCTACCCTGTGGAGTTTGTGGTGGTGGTTCAAAGATGAAACAAGGTATAAAAAGTGAAAAAAACAAAACAAAACATAACTAAAAAACCCAGGGAGCTAAATCCAGAAAAAGCAGATTCAAAGAGGGATGATTCCCATGCTTTAATGGCAGTTGGGTCAGTTCTAATAAGCCTTAGGAAAGAAGAGTGAGCTTGAGAGTTTGACTGGCATAGTCTAGACAATATATATTTTTTCTTTTTTTAATTAAGTTTACTGGGGTGACATTGGTTAACGATATCTTAATTTATTAATTCTAATCCTTCCTCACATTTATGTGGTATTAGGCAATCCCTCATGAGTAAGTGAGAGTAATGAAATGCTTCATTATTTACACTGGAAGATAGCCCTGGCTGGTGTGGCTCAGTGGATTGAGTGCTGACTGGTAAACTAAAGGGTTACTGGTTTGATTCCCAGTCAGGGCACATGCCTGGATTGCAGGCCAGGTGGGGGGCATGTGAGAGGCAACCACACATTGATGTTTCTTTCCCTCTCCTTCCCCTTTCCCTTCTCTCTAAAAAATTTTTTAAAAAGTAAGTTAGAAGATAAATTGAAAATGTATAGTAAGTTGCTTCCCACATGAGATTGACACATCTCCATGGCATTCTAAATTATAACCTTCAAAACACTAATTTGAAAAGGATATATGCACCCCTATATTTATTGCAGCATTATTTACAATAGCCAAGATAATGGAAGCAACCTAGTTATCCATCAATACATGAATGAGTAAAGAATATATGGCTCATATACACAATAGAATATTACTCAGCAATAGAAAATAATACAATGTTTCATTTGCAACAACAGGGAGGGACTTAGAGGGTTTTATGCTAAGTGAAAAAAACAGAGAAAGACAAATACTGTGTGATCTTATTATCTGTGAAATCTACAAAAAGCAAAACAAATGAATAAAATAAAACAGAAATGAACCCATAGGTATAGAGAACAAACTGATGGTTGACAAAGGGGAAAGTGGTTGGAGAGATGGGTAAAATATAACTAAATCAATCAATTAATCAATTAATCAATCACTACTTTCATAATTTCTTCAACTTGTTGTTTACTAAGAATACTATATGACATGATCTTAGAGGTGGGTTGTAGACTCAGACATACAGCAGTTGACAACCTAAGTATATTTTCATTAGTTTTCTCCATAAACTTGCATTTTATTGTTAATTGAGAGTTTATAGTATTATTGGGCTCTTTCGAGCAGTCCTTGAAATGAATTCTATTGAAACAATGAAAACTATAAGTTGCATTTCTTGTTTTATTAGTGGAGTTACAATGCTTAAAAGAATAAAATAATCTGTCTTTTATTGATATAGCACAGTGGTTTAGAGTATATATTCTGGATGTACTCAGACTTGCCTCCTCTGCTATCTACCAACATTCCTGCTCTTTTCAGAATTATATATACCAGCAGGGGAAAAAAACATACATTTAGTTCATATCCAACTCTTATATTTTCCTGAAAGAGAGAATTATTATAGGTCTGTGTCCTCTTCCTGAAGAACTCAGATAAAAGATATTATAAAAGCCCTGTTGAAAATAGGACACATAGAATAAGAAAGTTCTGCCTAATATCTATCTGTAGTCCCTTCCAAGTGAACTTTCCATAGGCTAAAAAACCTCAGAATGAGTATGCTGGCATCTTGAGGCTGGCTGGCAGAGATAGGCATATGGCTTGGCAGGATGGAAAAAGAGCTGCATTATGATTGTGATTGTAATTAGGGTGGTTCAATGCTGTTCTGATTCCACTCACCTTTGGACATGTAATGAAAGTCACTTTCTTATTACCTAAACTTGGGTGTAGCCATGAACTGGCTTTGGCCCACAGAATCTAAATAGAGTTTATATGTGCCATTACCGGGAATAAGTCTTTAAGAAGTCTTTACAGCATAAGAGCATGGTTTGCCATGTTTCTTCCCCTTTGCCACATTTATTGTGGAAGCTCACATCAATATGGAGCCTCCATTATCATGAGTGCTCTTAGATGGGAAAAAAGTCCCTGCCAACCTAGTATTGATATATAGCATCAAGAGAAATAAACCTTTATTTTTTTAAGCCACTGAGATTTTGAAGTTATTTATTATTGCAACATAATCTTGCTCATCTTGACTGATCCACATGGTTTCTAGGAAAGATCAGTTCTTAAAGAAAGTGAAGACCAGAATTAGGCCAGTGACAGCAACCTGAGTGAAGTAAGGGAACAACAATCTGAAGATGGGCAGATATCAGAAGTAGAAATCATTTATAGATTAAGAGTCAAGGGCAGGAATTAGATGAGGGCCTTAAGTTCCAAGTCAATGAATTTGACAATTTGTAACTGCATTCCAGTTCTAGCAAAGAATACAAATGACTCAGTGGACATGTCGAGCAGAAAACAGGGACATACATAGTGGGTATTAAGATGAGGACATTTCCTCTATAGTTATGTAAGAACCTGGATTTTCTGCAGCGGACTCCAAATATCAAGGAACCAGCTTAATATCCTTTCAAATATTCTTCTTGACTGAGACCCTGGGCTTGCTTAAGCTTGCAATTGGGAGGCCGTCACTGTAACCAGCTGGTTAGGACTAGACCAGACAGGGCCTGAAACAAAGAGCAACTGGTAGTAGAGTCTATCTGACTATGTGACAGTGATTTTTCTAAAGGAATATTTCTAATAAGCCAGTTCTAGCTTTCTATTTTCTAGATCTAACAATAACAATATTGGTTCAAGGAACATAATAGGTTATATTTTCTATAATTAATAGCCATTTTTTCTTCTTTTTTTGTGAGGAGAGTGGGAGGAAGTCACTAAAAATTTCCCACAAATAGTGGGACTTGGAAATAACCTATTTTATATAATTATCACTAGTGTTAGTTAAATCTAAACTTGATACCTTGAATTAAATTGCCTAAAATTTTTAGTTCACAATGATTCACTGTATAGTAGTCCCTGAGTAGATCTAAACATTAAAATAAAACAAAATAAAACAAAACAAAACAACCAAAAACCTGCCTTGTGAAAAACCATGAACTTCACAGCTGTTTTCACACTAAACATATTGAACCAAATATACCAAGTTAGAATAATTATACATAAATTTACCCTTATTTAACAGTATTTATAATTTCCTAGTATTTGGCTAAATTTTTAAAAATTTCTTCTTTTTTTCATTGTAATTACAGTTAAACATATTAAGAGAGAAGTTTTTACAGATTAAGAAAAATCTATAAATTTGAAATATAAATGCAATAAAATTACTATGGTTTTTATTTTCTTTATTCATAAAATGATAATATAACAACAAAGAAACACAATACCAAAAAGAAGTCATAAATTTTGTTCTGAACAACTAATTTTTTTTGGAAGTAGGGTGTGATATAATAATAGGCAGTGAGTCATAGAAAGGGAATATATGATGTATACTGCTCACCCTTTTCTCTTAATATTTGTTTTCTCTTTTTTAGTTATACAATTCAATATGGGGAAAGGATTTTAAGTATATTCTGGTGACTAACCTATAGATAGTAAGGCCAATGTCTTTTTGTTTGTTTTTGTATTGGAAGGGGAGCATACTGACTGCCATCCAAGTGGGGATGGAATACAGTTTTAAAGAATTGTGGAAAAGGAATGAAGTCTCACGTGACTACCGTGATTGCAGTCTGACCACCCACACTTACTTTGTGGTAGGCATGTAAATATTGGCTCTTGTGCCCAGTTAAGATTCCTTGGAGTATTGATTGTCCTTTCCATATTGTATAGTTCTCTGATGTACATGAGCAACTCTAGAGTTGTGTAAATTTTTGCACTTCACCCCTCCAATACTTCTATGTCCCTCTTGCATATTCCACCTGGACTATCCAGATAATTTAGTTCAGAGTTTCTTCAAATATCTAATATGAAGTACTATCTAAGAAAGAGGTGCTGAGACAAACTTAGTAGTGAAGAACATTTATTTCTTCAGAGATTATCAGACTGTTAACCACACGTTGAAATGTTCATGGGTCTGTTCTCTAGGTTGTATACTTTGTATTGTTTTTACTGCAAATACTGTTTTAGCTTCATCCCACAAATATGATATATATTTTCCACTATTTTTGACTATATAATGTCTTAAAATTTCCAATATAAATTCTATTTTTTAATTTATGGATTATGTAAAATTGGACATCACTGTCCAATAAAAGTATTATGTAAGCCATAACACAAGTTGCATTTGTGACTTAAAATTTTAACATTTATTTATTTAAAAGCTTTTAACCTATAAATCACAATATTTCTTGGTCCCCTGTGCACAGTGAGATGTCTTAATACTGTTACCTCAGGTTTTTTTTTTCATATTTTTTGCCTGGTGCTTATTGACTCCACCTTCTTTTTTATAATTTTCTTGATTCCTCCAATGCTCCTCCTATTATTACCCTTTCTGGTTTCAGACTGTGTGATCTTGCCACTGTCTAATCTTTACCTCCACTGTGCTATTTGAACTATCACATTCTCAACATTCTCAAACATTTGGACTACTTTGCAAAATGTTTAAATTTCTTTTCTATTTCAGAACAGGAAATATATTCAAAATAATGTATGATTTTAATTATTTCATCAAACTTATTAGTTTATTCCCATTTACCCTAGAGTTTATCTATAATGCTCTTGCCTCACTCATAAAGCTTCCTAAAAGCTTCATGCAGTTCAATCTTATAAACTTGGCATTTCACCAACAGGATATATTTCTGATGAGTAAAAAGTGTTGGTCTTTAAAAATACATGAGACATACACACTCAGCTTAGACCACATCTAACACTTTGTAGTACATATTAGAAAAGAATGTCCTCCATTAAGTCAAACCTACTGGATCTCATCTCTTATTTTCAACAAGAGTAAACTTGTCTTAGTTAGTGCTGATGTGACAATGAGTAAGTGACTCTGAGGAAACTTTATTCATAAGTATTTATGGTTTATTTTGCTGACAATGGCATTTGGGGCAAGAGATAACTATTTGAGAAGCCCAACCAGCATGAGCTAACTATGAGTTTGTGCCAGGAAATTTTTTAAAAAGGAAAAGAAACATGTCCTGAAGAAAAGAGATGGTTAAACATTAAAATAATAATAATAATAATAAATTTTCTTGTTTGGTGCAACATCTAATAACTATTGTGTTTGAAAACTTTTTTATATGCCATAATCTTTCTCCCAGCTTATAGAAAAGTCAGTCCCTTGGCTGACTATAACTGCTGAATTTTTAAACTATGCATAGAGAATGTTAGTCGTTGACCATATAGATGTGAAAACCTGTGATTAAACCAGGCAACAGGTCCTTTCCCAACATTTACTGGTGTTTTGACTGCAAGCATTACCTAAAAAGGAATAAAATTTAGTATCAAAATGAGAATGAATTATAGTAACAAAAATCGGGGGTATTGTAGGGGGAGAGAGATTGATTTCCTTTTTTTGCACTGAAAAAAAAGTATAAATTGATTAGAATCAGGGGAGTTAAGAGTATGCCTTTAAAACTGTGGTGCTGCAATTGATCTCTGTATGTTTTCTGGTATTCGTTTCTTTGAAAGGAGAATGAGATTCAAGATCATTGGCTGCACTCTGAAGCTGTCACATCTCAGTCCTGAAAAGGTACAGTACAAGAGATTTGAAACAGTCTTTAGCTTTCTATTCCCTATTGCCAAGAGCCTTGAGAATGAACCAAGTGAACGCTTTGTTTAGGGCTAAGTGAATTACAGATCCCTCCTATTTGACAGCGTTTCAGCCTCCGGAGTGAGAAGGCAGCAGCAGCAGCAGAAGCAGAAGCAACAGCAGTAACAACAGCAACAGCAGCAGCCCCGCTGAAGTGCAACAGAGACTTGATCTCTAGTTCATCCTGGAATTCCACTGGCATCGTGCGCTGTCCACGGTCCTGAAACATGAACCAAACTGCCAGCGTGTCCCATCAAATCAAGTGTCAACCCTCAAAATCCATCAAGGTAGGACCCAGGTTTTCCGTGTTCCTTCTGCTTTTGCACATGTATCTTAATTCATCTACTTAACACATGGACAGTAGTATGGCAGAGCTCAGATAGCGGAGATGCCCAGTTGGTTTGAGTTTGAATTAAAGGTTATATGTAAGTAAAGCATTTGGTTCTGTTTGCATGTGTGTAGACCTGAAAGAGCAGTTTCTACTTAACAACTCTTTTTCTTTAATGACTTTTGCATTTTTAACTGAGGATCTGTTAGTGGCATATTTGAGGAAGAAAGTTAAGTGAGCTTCTAGAAGAGTTTCTAGTTCATGTCAATTTTCCTGGTGGAACTGGTGAAGAATTTGCCAACTGGCAGAAAAAGATAATATTAAATTGAATATGATTTGATATCAGTATTTTATTGTCTTATGGACTGGGAGCTTATCATTTCCAAAGAAAATTGTATCCTTCATTGTGAGTGTTTAACTGGTGGTTGTACTAAAGTGACTGTGGTGAGAGAGTAGAAAAGACTTAGAGAGGGAGTATAAAAACAGGTGTTCTTGGGGATGCCACCATATAACTCAAAGCCAGTGAAGTGATTGGAGACACTTTTTAACTCAGGTGCTTGTTTTAAATTTGAGGCTTTTCTATGATGATTAAAGGAAAAGGACCAAGCTCAGAATTTTACTGTTCTGTTATAGTTTTAAGTAATATTTATGTCATTCTCTTTGTTTTTATTTGAGATGTTCTTACTCACAAGGACACATAAATAACCAGATTTCCAATGAAGGATTTACTCTCTTTTGCCGTTTATCTGTAGTAGGATATTATCTGTGTGAACACTTTGTATCTTGGGGGAAAGTAATGGATTCTTCTGAAACTCCTTTATGGAAAATGCCTCATAATCTGATGGATCATATTTAGTTACTGCAACCTCTAGTTAACATAAAATGGCATGCCTTTTACCAAGATTCAAAATTTGAGAAGACTGACTTTTTATAATTATACTGCATTTTGGTTTATATCTCAGGCTTTTGGGAATACTTCATAGACTGTAATTGTAGAAGTCATATAATTTTTGGCAATAAGTCTCCTTCTGAACTTACCCTTTGTCAGTCTTTCAGTGTCAAATAGACCATAAACTGAATATTTTTCTCCACTTATCTGTAATTATTTTTAAAAGCAATGGAGTCTCCAGGAGGCTTTTTGTGATGCATAATTATACTCCCATCATAAATAAACACATATAATGAACTGAGATCATGAAGAACCCAAATTCAGATAATTTACACCATCTCTAATGGCAAAAACAGGATCTTCTTTAGCATTGTATTTTCTTCACTGTGTCAAAGTTTGGAAATAAAAGGCCAAGCTTTAGGATTTTAGATTTTTGTGTATGTCAAATTCCCACATAGGTCAATTACATAAGCACATCATTGCTGAGCAATGCCAAAATAGTGCATATATAACACTCTACATTGTGACTTGGAAATCCTGGTGGGAAATGTGTGAAGTGGGATAAAGTGGGATTGAATTACAAACTGGCTGTCTACCTTTGAGTATGTTTAGAAAATCATAAAATGACCACTGGCTTTCTGTTTAAGTGCTTGAAGTCATAGGAATTGTTTTATTTGTCCTTTTATGTATTGGTTAAGAACAAATGAATGCTATTTTCTGGGACTTAAAATCACTTCCTTCTTGGTGCTCTGGCATTGACTGCCTTCAGAAAAACTGGAGACAGAAAAATGTTTCTAGTGTAAGGGTTTTGCATCATCTTGCTGATCTTGCAGATGCTGTTTTTTTTTTCATTCTAACAGCAGCCATTGAATTGAAATGAAAGGCATCATAAAAATTGGACAACTCACCACTTAGCAATGTATTATATTAATGGCTTAATGAAGGAATCTTGAACCAAAGCTATGGGTGATTTGGTTAATTGTACAAGTAAGTTCCTTTGTGCCCACGCCCCGCAATGCACATCTGCCTTGGTATTGCTCTGGGGAGTCAAAGATGCTTGTGATGTTCGTAAAGTATGTATAGTTGCAGACACTGAACTATTAAGGGAATAATTACTTGAATAATTTCCAATTTGAAACAATAAAAAGGGATAAGTGGAAAAGCTCTCTTCAAATTATGTGTTTAATTATGAAATATTTATGGCTTTTGGAATTTATAGTAAAAATGACTGTCTACATTTAGGTAATGCATTAGCCAATGAAAAAAATTCGGTAAAAACTTAAAGAAAAATTGTAAGATGAGAGGTTTTTGGAAAGATATAAGATGTTAGAGCTCAGAAGACTCTTTGAACTTTTGGAATCTATCTTCTTTTGTTTCAAGCACATCTTTTAGAGTTTACTTTTTCTTCACTCTTAAAGTTACTATATGAAAATTTCAAATAAAACTCCCCGATGGAATCTGGTTGGCCTTCAGATAATGATAAGTGACCCAATTCAGGCTCTGGAAGTATTCACATACTTAATAACTGTAAATTGCTCCATTATAGAAATTCTAAAACCCCTAAGGACTTTCCCCCTTGGTTCACTGTCATAAACATCCAGAGAATTGTTCCCTATTGTCAGTGTAGTAAATGCTGGCTGTTTCTTCTCTTGACAGTTTAACTACTGCTAAAAAGAATGTAGCGGAACAAACAAAAATGAATTGCATTAACTAAACATAGCTTTAAAGGCCAAAAAGTGTAGAAAGGGAAAAATGGGTGTGTGTGAGTGTGTGTGTTTATTTCCCCACTTGAAGTATAAAGCATGGTATCTACAGAGGGTCAAATTCAGCAATTGTTGCCAAAGAATGCTGTTTCTGATCATGGTCATCATAGAGTTGGAGAAGGGATGGTTAACATAATGCAGGTTGCATGGCATTTGTTTTTGTCATTCTGGCCATTCTCCAGCTTAATCAGTCTTTGACACTTTTTTTTTTCTGGTGTGCTTGAGCAGGTATGTTCCTGTAGTCAAAGCTGATAAGAGACAACAGAGCAGAGGAAGTCAAATAAAGGGTCCAGGTGTATTCTCAGATCACTTGGGAGAAAATGTAGAGTGCAATGCACCCACAAAATCCTCGCACATTTCAGAACTTCTAGTAAAGCTTTTCCTGAAGTACTTGCAAATCTTACTGTCAAGAAAGCAGCATTCTTTAAAAAAAAAAGAATCTTTCATCTAAGATCTGTAAGAGAAAGTGTTAAGGACTACCTGGGAAGGCTAAAAACAGATCTAATCTTGGCTTATTATAAGCTTGACTTCTGAAGAATTGTCTGCACTTTAGTCAACAACTTTTTTTTTTTCATCTCCATTTTAGCCTCTCTTGACTACACTGAAAGCAAATTAAATTTTCAAGTCAAATCTCTGGATTTAGTTTACTTTTTTTTCCCAGTGGAATTGCAAACTTAGAATTATGCCCAAAATAATGAGATTTTAAAAATTTCTTTCATATTTTGATATGTCTAACATCCATGTATATCCAAAGGTAGTAGAGGAAATTATCAATCCTTTTCTTTTCTAAGTTAGAAGTTATGTGTGAATTATCAGTTTAGTAATTCTTAGATCGGGGATCATACATAGTTTATTTTATCATAGAAACCTTAAAATATAACACTCAATATTTCTTTGCTTTCCTCATCTCTTTCATATCAATCTCTCCTTCTCCTTCTCTTTTCAATATCTGTCTGGTTTATTCTATTACTGCCTTCACATCCAGGTTCTCAGTCCAATATGGAAAAATCTCCCAAGGTCTAAAAGTATCTGCACGTATTAAAAAAACATATTTGAAGAAGTCTTTAGAATTTTCATTGTATTCAGGGTAAAACACCTGTAAGTAGGAAAACATTTTTTATAATTGTGACTGCATTTTATATTGTACTACTGAAGCATTATTATGCCAATAAAGATGTTTTCCCCTTACTACCTCTAATCCACAACTCCATCGAATTTTGTGGTATAAGAAGTAGCAGATATTCCAGCCAAGATGAGGGCATAGATGGATACACTTCACCACCTCAGACAAACAAAAGAAGGACAACAACAAATTTAAAAACAAACAAACGAAAAACCCAGAACTGCCAGAAAATCAAACTGTATGGAAGTCTGACAACTAAGGAGTTAAAGTATAAATATTCATCCAGACTAGTAGGAGTGGGGGAGATGGGCAGCTGGGATGTGTGTCAAGGAGGCAGCTGGGTGGGTGAGATAGTAGCTGGCAGTTCCACATTTGCGTGTGGATAAACCAGCAGGAGGAACAACAGGGGAGCAAGACAGACTGCACAACCCACAGTTGCAACCCAGGGAAAGAAAGCCTCAGAACCTCTGGCTGTAAAACTCTGTGGTGGTTGTGGCAGAGGTAGAAACTCACAGTCTCACAGGAGTGCTCATTGGAGAGACCCACAGAGTCCTAGAATACACAGAAAACCCACCCACCTTGGAATCAGCACCAGAAGGGCCCAATTTGTTTGTGAGTAGCAGGGAAAGTGACTGAAAGCTGGTCGAGAGCTGAGCAAGTTGCATTGCTCCCTTCCTGACCCTTCCCCCACATACAGTGCCACAACACAGCAATGTAAGTTGCCTCACACTGGTGAATACCTAAGATTCCATCCTTACAACATAACAGGTATACCCTGATACAAGGAAATATGGCCCAAATGAAAGAACAAATCAAAGCTCCAAAAATAAAACTATGCATCAAAGAGACAACAACCTATCACATGCAGAGCTCAAAACACTGGTAATCAGGATGCTTACAATCAGGTTGAGTATGGTCACAAAAATAGAGGAAAAAGTGATGGCTAGGACAAGTAAAATCAAGGAAATACAGGGAGCCAACAGTGAAGGGAAGGAAACTGGGACTCAAATCAATGATTTGGAGTAAGGAAGAAATAAACATTCAACCAGAACAGAATGAAGAAATAAGAATCTAAAAAAAAAAAAAAAATGAGGAGAAGGTGAGGAACTTCTGGGACAACTTTAAATGTTCCAATATCTGAATCATAAGGGTACCAGAAGAAGAAGAGGAAGAGCCAGAAATTGAAAACTTCTTTGAAATAATAATGAAGGAGAACTTCCCCAATCTGGGGAAGGAAATAGACTTCCAGGAAGTCCAGGAAGCTCAGAGAGTCCCAAAGAAGTTAGACCCAAGGAAGCACACACCAAGGCACATTGTATTTACATTACCCAAGATGAAAGATAAGGAGAGAATCTTAAAAACAGCAAGAGAAAAGGAGGCAGTTACCTGCAAAGGAGTTCTCATAAGACTATCAGTTGATTTCTCAAAAGAAACTTTACAGGCCAGAAGGGGCTGGAAAGAAGTATTCAAAGTCATGAAAGGCAAGAACCTACATCCAAGAATACTCTATTCAGCAAAGTTATCATTTAGAATGGAAGGGCAGATAAAATGTTCCCTAGATAAGGTACAGTTAAAGGAGCTCATCATTACCAAGCCCTTATTATAGGAAATGTTAAAGGGACTTATCTAAAAAAAAGAAGATCAAAACTGAACTGTAAAGTGACAACAAACTCATAACTATCAACAACTGAACCTAAAAACAAAAACAGACTAAGTGAACAACTAGAATAGGAAAAGAATCACAGAAATGGAGATCACATGGAGGCCTATCATCCAGATTGGGGAGGAGGGAGAATGGGTGAAAAGGTACAGGGAATAAAAAGTTTAAATTGGTAGGAACAAAATAGATAGGGGGAGGTTAAGAATAGTATAGGAAATGGAGGAGCCAAAGAACTTATATGTACAACCCATGGGCATGAATTAAGTGGGAGAATGCTGGTGGGAGGGGGTGGTGCAGGGTGGAGGGAGATAAAGGGAATAAAAGAAAGGGACAAATGTAATAGCATAATCAATAAAATATACTTTTAAAAAAAGAAATAGTCGATAAAATAAGGGAGTAAAAAAGAATAAAAATCTTACCACAAGAACTTTTTGTTAAATCTGTAGGCTTCAGGGCAGGATGGTCAGAAAATAATTTTCATGCTTAATAAATTGTTATTTTGTGGTGTAACATTGTGATGAGTTTTAATGGTGAGAATTGTTTGGAACTGTACCAACTGGCATCTTACTGATTGTTAATGTAACACCCCTGACCTAAATGATGAGTACCACATCTGTATTTCTTACAGTGCTTGAGCTGATGCGGCAATTTAGCCTTAAAGACTATGTCATAATTAAATGTAAAATTACATGCACAACAGATTAAAAATACAAAGCACATACAAGAAAAAAAGGCCACCTTTTTATGTCATCACAATACACATATGTTACATTCATCCCAGTTTCACTATCATGTGAAAATCTAAGTGCAAAGATTATAATATACTTATATATTGTGCCTTATATTAGAGTTTTCTTGGTCCTAATCCTAAAGACTTCACTCACAAGGGAAAAAAAAAACTTTATTACATTATAATCTCAACACAGATTGAGAAGCACTAAAAAAAGAGTTATCTTTAGCATCCAGTGAGCCCTACTGTTCCATTTGGCAAGGTACACACTTTCCCCCAGCATTAGAAGAATGGCCCATTCTACTAAGAGGTGGTATTTGAGGAAGCCAAAAGAGGAGACCTAACAAAAAAATAGAAGGAAAGATATTGTGTGTGATATTTCTTTTCTCTCTCAGAAATGATCTACATCACTTTAATTATTCTGATACAGCTTCCTTCATATGCAAAAATCACAAGTCTGTGATAAATTAGAATAGGACCACAAGTTTGAAATTCTAATGGTCAACTTATAGTCATGTAAAATTTTCATTTACTGCCAACTATTTACACTTTGAAGATTATAGGACAATTTTATTTGAAATGACTCTAAATTCAACTGTTTTAAAAAAGTAGTAATGATTTTTATTTTCTTTTTAGTAAAGAATTACAATGTTATAAAAATTGGCCAGCTTTTGCATTTTATGAGCTTTTTTTTCTTAGTAAAATAGAGGATTTCTTTTTCTATTTGATACTTATAATGTTTGAATAGAAACTTTTACTGTGAAGAAATGTTATTATAGCATGTGTTTTGTGGCAAATTTGAAAGGTTTTAGAAAATATTTAATATTACTTAATTTGCTTCTTGGGAAAATAAGGAGTTAAAAATTTTTTAGAAACTCATGTTTTGGTCAGGTAGCAAGATCATTCTTGATGTTAAATGTGATGACAAATCACTAATTGTCACTGAAAATACATGGCACTACAAGTGAAGCATGGGGTAAGTAAGCTAAAGCAGAGTGGATCCCCGGCGAGCTCATTAGGAATGCTCTACCCAAACCTAGTCAGTTAGGCTACGATGGTTAGAAAATAATTTTTCTCTTTAGAAAATTTGTATTTTGCTGTGTAACATTGTGATGAGTTTTAAATGGCAAGAATGGCTTGGAATTATACCAGGGGCATCTTACTGATTGCTATTGCACACCCCTGCCCTAAATGATGGGTACCACATTTGTGTTTCATATGGCATTGTGGGTAGACCCCAGAAATCTGTGTTTTAGCAAGTCCTTAGGGTGATTCATGCATGTTAAAATTTCTGAAACACTGAACTAAAAGACTAAAAGGACACACTTATGCTATGGTCCACCTGAAAGAATTGTCTATGTTTAGGTATCACGGAATCAGAACAACTTCAGAATAATACTTACAGTCATTAAATAACATGAGTTCTTCGAAAGCTGAGATTTTTATCAATTTTATGTTTTTTATCTCTCACAAGGCTTACCTGACACAAAGCCCTTCACACAGTAGATATTGAATATTTTTTATTTATTGAGTATTAAATGAGTGTTAAGGTCTATCAGCTCTAAGGTGAGCTAAATAAAATTGTAAGACCTTGTTTTATTGGTAACCAGATTGGAAGGCTCGCTCTATCTTTTAAATTCTTAGCAAATCTCTCAGAAAAGCACATTAACTTTTTGTTTGGCTTTCAGTGGCTTTATTCTCTGACTTTGGTTTGGGGCCATCTGGTAATCAACAGCTTTGCTAGCCAGGGAGATTCATAGTCGCACTAAGCAGAAAGGGTGCTGGACAAGTGTCTCCCTTCTTGCCCCCTTTATTTGAAACTTAGTGAGACAATGAGAGGCAACAGTATCATCATAGCCTTTCTACTTCTCATAAATATTCTTTATCCCTTTAACATATGCCAGGTTGATAGGATATAATTGGTAGCAGTACACCACAGTGGAACAAAATTAATCATTATTTTCAAACCCGACCTTCCATGGACACACCAGTCTTGATGCTACATTAACAGAACTAGATTTACTTGGGGGTTAACCCTTAAAATAAAGGAAATTTATCTTCTGAACAGACATTTCTTAAAAATTCTTCATAGAACTCACTTTGTTGGTTTGTTTGTTTGTTTGTTAGAGTTGCCACTGTGAAAAAAGATCAAATGTACACAGCTTACCCTACTACCTTCAAATGGAGAATAGGGCAGATTAGATAGGCTTTCTTTTGGACAGTCATCCTTAACTTGAATTCTCACTCTCCCTGTTACACAGTAAATCATGTGACCTTTGGGAAGGCAATTAACCTTGTTAAGGATTTTTTTTTTTGCCCACTAACAAAAAGGCAGTAAACTTAAATTATCTTCCAAAACAAAAATGCTATGTAAGTGCTTTCTATTATAATTTGTTCTAGCAGCAATTTTTAAGGGATATGACATTTTCATAGAGAGGTATATAGTAAGAATCAATTTTTATGACATAAAAGCTGAGAATTTTATTTGCAATTATTATTAACTCTAATGATGATAAAAACTCATTTTGAAGTGCCCGGGGAGCTGAAAAATATCTTTTAATATTGTAGTAACATGTGCAGATTTCTTCATGGTGTTGTACTAGAAAGATAGGGGAAGAAAGAAACTGAGTTTAAATGCTGTCTAAAGGACTTATTAATTCAATAAAAAATGCAGTTACTTATTTCAGTACTGTGCCATAAAACTGGGAGATAATTTAAGTAGCTGCACAGACTGTATGTGTGGTTGAATTGAGGAGCAGCTTTCTCATGGTGTGGATGTAGCCTTCCTATTCCTCTAGACTCACTCTTTCTTTGGCCCCATCTACCCTTCCATGCAATTGTCCTTTTAGCAAACCCCTATTCTTACTTGTAACCTTACACAGGATTTTCTTGGAGAAAGCTCTCAGCCTCCCTTAGACAGATCATCATGGTCTCAACTGACCACCTGTGTTCTCACACAGTATTTTCTGTACCTGCTTAATAACAATTTTTTGAGCTATGATTATTTATTTCCATGTAAGTCTCTCCACTAGCAGGTAAAGGACTATTAAAGGACAGTTGTTGTTTTTTAATTTTGGTAATTCCAGTGCCTAGCTCAATATCAGATACATAGCAGGTTCTCAATTAAGATTCTTTGAATGA
Organism: Mormoops blainvillei; assembly: GCA_004026545.1. Classification (NCBI taxonomy): domain Eukaryota; kingdom Metazoa; phylum Chordata; class Mammalia; order Chiroptera; family Mormoopidae; genus Mormoops; species Mormoops blainvillei. The sequence continues at coordinate 46,772 of PVJD01007965.1, read as the reverse complement.
AAGAACAGTCAAAGAAGCCTATAAAGTCATTTGTCTTCCCAAGAGATGCAATCGTACTTTTGAGTTCAGAAGCATACTAGTCTTCCATGACCTAAGCAGAACTAAACATTTCACTTTAAAATATGTGAACAACACTTGGAGATCTGACAAAGGGACCTCAGGGCTTGGGATAACAGATGTGCTAATCTTCTGGAGGATGAGGGGCCTCTGTAAGTCAAAAATAGGTTTTGCATTATGAGTATTTTTTTACATTAGGGTTGAGGAAAGTCTGTGTCCAAACAGAGACTAACTCTGTCTCTTTGTTTTGAAGCTTGGATCAGCACAGCAGATACAAGTTGCTGCTGATTTTAATGGATGGGGCATTGTAGGAGGGATATTGCTCTAGCACTTTAGTGAGGCTTCTTGTCATCAGAAACCTTAATTTCCCAGATGAATCACTGCTGCCAGATTGAAAAACACTACTTCTCACAACTCTGGTTTCCTGAATCTTACCCTAAAAGAAATGTGTTCCACTTTATTATAATGGAAGTAAATAGCATGAAAATACTTACTGTATTTAATAGAGGGATCTGTTACTTGAGTAATGTTTTGGAGAGAGTGAAAGAATTAGGGCAGAGAGAATATGCAAGGCAGGTTTTCTTGATCAAGGAAGGACAGCAAGTGAAAGAAGAAACTCAAGAAGTATTGACTTTGGCTCGATGGAGAGAGACATAGACTTACTCTTTCATTGTTTCAGTCACTCAGCATTTAGTGAAAGAGGATTCAAATATGAACAGGGTGACACTGCTTGCTTTTAAGGAATACAACCTAGAATAGAAATTAATACCATTACCACTAAGTGATAAGTGCTAGGTGGGGCAAAGACAAGGTTTTTTGGAAGCATTCATGACTCCAAGTCAGAATCCTACATAGAAATTAGGTTCATAGAGATAGGGGGAAAAATATTACAGACTCAGAGAAAACATGTAAAAGATGAAGAAACAAGGCAATGCAACTTCATGAAAACATTATTAGTTGAGACTGATTATATTACAGAGTGTAGATGATTAGGAGAAATGGGAAATGAAGCTGCAAATGCATATAGTGGGGCTGGAACTTGTGTTATCTTTCTGGATTTGACAAGTCTCTCAGGGCAAAGCTTAAAGGACAAAGAGTGAAAAGACAAGATCATGAGAGGTAAACTTGGGACACAGTTCTGTGACCTTGGGAAGCAGTCCTAAGGTTTGTGGCTCTAGGTAGAAAGTGAAGATGGTAACACATTCTTGGTCCATTTTTCAGGATAATCCAAGTATTAAGATATTATTAGTAGACAGGTGTTAGTAAAGGAAAATCTTAAGATCCAAATTGTTCATCAGCTTAATTTAATACCACCCACTTTCATGGATACTAACAATAATTGGTCTTTAAAGAATTTAAGTTTGTGGTAATTTTTTGACCCCAAAGAGTCTTTTTTGACTATTTGTATTCATTGTGCTATACCCAAGTTTTCCTCTTTAATATTTGAAGATAATATACAAGTAACTGCTTTCCTGGTATATTGGTTGCTGCTTATCTTTTCAACAGCACCCAATGACACGTGAATGACCTCTGTTAATGGCATTTGTCTTAAGCATAAAAAATGTTTGGAAATTTCAGGGGTAAAGGTATGAATGTCCTTTCTTTCTTAGTCTTCTAATTATATAAGTCATGTGAACTGGCTGCTTGGGTTCCACAGTTGGTCTGCAGACATGACAACTGACAGTGTTCAGTGGACAAAGAAGTCTTTCCTTTCAGGTTTTTTGGGGGTTTTTTGAAAGAACACTAACACAGATTTTGGTTACACTCTGTGACCTAGAATTAAGTCCTACACCAATTCCATATCCATGGTGTTTGAAGATGCACATGGTTAAGTGGTGGAAGTAGAGGAGAGGGTTACCCAACTAAACATGCAGTAGCAATCAGGGATTTTGGGTGGTTTAGAGCGAGGAAACCAAAAGTATAAGCCACAGAGATCGACAAGATTTTAGAATCTGATGGCCATATAATATACACCATACTGTGAAAGACATTCAATACCATGACTCAAGCACTATTTCAGCTAAGCTATAATACAATAAGATATAACATTGTCTCTGAGTGCCTCATAGTGGAGTCCTATTCTGTCACTGGAGCAAAGCAGTGGAAAGACAGGGTCCCAATATTTTCCCATTCAGGCTATTAAGTGACTCAGTATATAATCCAATTTGCTTTGTGTTTTCATTTTTTAAAGATGGCATTGGGTCCTTTTCTATTTGGGGTAGATGAAGGGACATAATGGTGATATTCTTCATCAAATAATTAGAGTTTCTCAGGGCCTGTCTGTGGTATGAGACTTGAAGTCCTTAGCATCCCAGGAGCATTTAAACACCCAGATTAAGAGTTAACATAAAGATTATGGTAAAGCGTACACTGAAACTGTGGTAACTGTAGAGAGCATGCCCCACATAAAGGCATTCCAGATCAAAGCCCTTGGATGGGGTGTTTGTAATAGGACCATTACAATATCTGGGATCACACAAAAAGTAATCTTAGTGGAGGCTCAGGAACTCTGGTTTGTAACTTCTGGCTGTGTGATATTGATAAATACATGGCTTTAATTACCGGATACTGAACAGACTTGTGTCTCCTATCCAGTCCTCTTACTTCACCTCTATCCTTAGATGCTTCCCTTTACTAAATATTGTCATTTAGATGTCTAATAGGTAATATACAGGGTCCAGCACAAATGGTGCTCCTTTGTATTATAAAATCTTTTATTACAAAATCATAAGCATTTAATTCTGTAACATAACAATAACACACTCAAGTACACCATATGACATTTTAGCTGAAATGTTCAAATTAAAACTATAAATTATTGCACCTATGTTATTACCCTACCAACCACAACTCACACAGGCTTTACTACTGCTGGACCTTGTGTATTTATTATATTAGAATCAGAACATTTTATCGTTGCTGCCTACCCCTCTCTTACCTCACTTTATTAAATAATACCACTATTTCTTTTCAGAGACTCAAACCAAAGCCTACATTTCATTTTCTTTGCTCTCTTTTCTTCAATCCATCATCCAATCCATCAGCAAGTCTTCTCATTCTACCTCCTAAATGTATCTTCAGTCAACACTTTTCTCCACCTCTACCACCATTACTCAAGCCCCCTGAACATTCATATTTCACCTGAATTATTACAACAATGTCAGTGGGTTCCTGGATTGTAGCATGCCTTACCACAATTAATTCTCTACTTTCTAGTGAAGTGGTGGTTTTAAAATGTTACTATAGCTTCTTCTGTCACAATACATTTGACCCTTTTTATCCTTTAGTATCCCCAACCCCTCTTCCCTCTGGTAATCACCATACTGTTGTCTGTGGCTATGAGTTTTTGTTTATTTGTTTTTCTTGTTTGTTCATTTGTTGCTTTCAGTTTTATATCTCTCATATGAATGACATTATATGGTCATTAGCTTTTTCTGTCTGACTTATTTCACTTTCACTTGACTTTGGGTGGTGGGCACGCAATACACTATACAGGCAATATATCATGGAATTGTACACTTGAAAACTATATAATCGTATTAACCAATATCACCCCAATATATTTAATTAAAAAAGAATACATGTTATTGTAATAACTTTTCACAGGTGGTTTAAACTTCACTTTGCTTTTAGAAAACAAACTCAGGTCCTTACCCTTACCTTTGAATTACCTGGCCGCTCTGACCATATCATGTTATATTTCCCTCTCCCTCCCCTCTCCCCTTTGAATGTTCTTCAATGTGGCTGGCCTCCTTTCTGAGCCTGAAACAAGCCAAACTCTTTGCTATAACATGGTTTTTGTGCTTGATGTTCTCATTGTCTGAGAACTCTTTTCTGTCACTTTCCAAAGCACCTTTCTGGTTTCAACTCAGGCTTCTTTCTGATGAACTCTGCCCATCTAGGCCGTGGTCACCCTTATGTTAGTGCTGCAGAAGCTCATAACCAGAAATGATCATTATCTTTCATTATCCTGATAGTGCTTCTCCTAATGTCTCCAAATGATAAGGGAAATGAGGCACTTTTACCTCCTGAAGGTCTTTAATCTTCGCTACATTCTCTGTTAGAGCCCTTGTGAAAGAGGTTATTTTATTTATGTATTATTTTATGTAGCTATAGGTCATTGTATTGTTTATATTATAAAAGAACCTTTCTGGATCCCGTTTTCCAATTTTTTGCCTATGGTAATTAAAAAAATAGTTGTTGAAGATATAATAGATAATACATTGCACACAGGAGGATACCCAAAGGCAGGAGAACCAGGGCCAGTATTTAAGAAGCTTGCAGTCTGACTTCCTTTCTGCTCTCCTTCATGTGAGATGAAGGAGGAGAACATGGAAAACAGAGTGATTGATGAAAATTGAGTGTGAATGTGCTCTGGAATATGAGATCTGGAATATGGAGTAAGGTACACCTTACTCCAACTTGTAGAAAGGAGTGACCTTTGAACTGAGACTTGATGGGCAAGCAATAATAATGTTGGTGAAGAATCGGGGCAGAAAGGGGCATGTGAGAGTGGGATGTGCGGAAGAGCCCAGGTGAGGAGGAGCACTGCCACCACCACCACTGTCATCATCGTTATCTTCTTGTCACCATTGTTAAATGACCGCACCACAATGCACACAGTTCTGGGTTTCTTCATGGGCTATCGCTAATTCCATCAATGGCTTAGCAAAGACACAGTTATTATTCTTATTTTATAGATAAGGGCATTAATTTTTCCAAGTTTTTTCAGACTGTATGGACAGGAGCATATATGTGAACCCAGATATGTTTATCACACAACTCCAGCTGACAGCTCAAATTTTCTGGCTCCTGTTTTAGTGTCCTCTGCCCTCCTGTTGCCATTAGCTCTCCACAGAGCTAGTTGCTCTTAACCAGGGTCCCCTGCTGTTTTAAGCCTTTAAATTGAAATGTGCTGTTCCCTCCCCCACCGCAGGAATGCCCTGAGTCCCTCCTTTTTGCCTGCCTGGAAGACAATGTTTGTCATTTTGGACTTACTTCACAGCAAGTTCACCTCCTTTTTGAGACTTTGCCTCTTCCTCACTCTCTCTGTCTCTCACAGTCCCAGGAAGGCTGCTTGCTTTGTGCTCGCTGGACCTGCAACCCACAGTTGCCTTTATAAATATATTTATCTTTGTGTCCTCTCCCTTGACCCTCCTTATCCTATCCACCTTTCACCACATATCTCATTCTCAGCTGGACTGCAGACCCTTCCAGGCAAAGGCAGTACCTCATTTGCCATTGTGACTTTCATGTCTAGCACTGTCTCTAACATGGAATTCATGCTCAACCGGGGCTTGCTGAATGAGTGAATACGTGAATTTCATCTGCAATGGGGATTGATGCGTTAGTGCTTCCAAATAGGCTTCACAATATTAACTTTTCCCTTTATTCTATATATAATGACATGACTCATTCTGGCAGAAGATATAAGTATGAGAAAAAAGCCAAATACATATTTTTTTCCAAAATATTTTCTTCTCTCTTTGTATATGTATATGTGTGAGACAATATGAGAGTTAGGTTTTAAATGTTTTCTTCTAGGAGTTTCATGGTTTTGTATCTCACATTTAAGTCTTTAATCTATTTTGAGTTTGTTTTTGTATATAGTTTAAGAAAGTGCTACAGTTTTATTTTTTTGCATGTATCTTTCTAGTTTTTCCAACACCACTTATTGAAGAGACTATCATTTCCCCATTGGATATTCTTACCACTTACAGGAAGATGGAAAGAGCATAGAAATGTTTAGGTATTTTAATATATCTTGAATGTAGGTTATGAATATATCTTTACTTGCTCTTTTCTGAACCCCCATCAGAACTTGACATGATGTTCTTCATTAGCCATTCAATACATGCTGACTTTTTTCAAGGTTTATTTAAGAAAGATCATTGTAAGAAATTGCCATATTAAAAAACAAAAAATAAAAATGTAAATACAGTTGTGGTTGGTTTATTGTTAAGTTCTTACATTAGTGTTAGATAAAATTTTTAAAGCGATTTCTAATATGAGTTTTTTTATTTTTATTCTTTTTATTTTTTATCTTTATTGTATTTTTTTTTACATTACCGTTTAGTCCCCTTGTACCACCCTCCTCCCAGCAACTACCACACTGTTGTCCAGAAATTTTACTTAAGAAGAAAATACCTCTGAGTAGCTACTCTGTGCCAGAAGTTTCCCTTCCCACCCTTTGGGAAGCAACTTATTGCATATAGTTATGCAATTGTAAGGTTCTTCCCCAAAGAAACTCAAATCCTCCCCTTTGATTGATGATCCTGGATCTGAGAACTGGCTCAGAGCTGGAAATTTCCCATTGCAATGCTGGTATCAACCTTCTCACCAGCACTTTTTTTTTTCTTCTCTCAATCTTTTCCAGGAACACCAAGAATTATGAGCCATCACCACAGATTCTTGTGGGTCAAGACACCCTAGTTACCATTTGGCCTTGTTGCTCATTATAGTAGCTATTCTAGAAATCAGTCATCCCCATTGACTCGGTTCCATGGCAGCATCTTCTATTAATCCTAGCCTACAGAGACATCCACCACTGAACTCCCAGGAATACCTGTGCTCTTTTCATTAGTACCCCTTATTATGTTAGTGAACAGGGGTTCTTTGGGACTCCGAGTAACATGCTCAGTTGTTGAGTTCTCTAGTCACATGTAATAAGTTCACTTTAACATTCATTAGCCTGTTGACCCTTTTCTAAATTCTTTTATTTAGTTTCAGTATCTCTACATGATTTATTATAGGTCATCATTCATGTTTCAAGTTTTTCTTTTTTAATTGAATTTATTGAGGTGGCATTGGTTAATAAAATTATAGAGGTTTCAGGTATGGAATTCTATAATACACCACCTGTATATTATATTGTTTGTTTACAACACTGCATCAAGTCTCCTTCCATCACCATTTATCTCCCCTTTACCTTCTTCTACCTACCCCCACCCCATTTTCTCTCAGGTAACACCATACTGTTGTCTGTGTCTATGAGGGTTTTTTCTTTGGTTGTTTAATTCCTTTATCTTTTTCATGGAACCTTCCAATGCTCCTTGCCTGTCACAGCTGTCTTTCTGTTCTCTGTATCTATGAGTCTTTTTCTATTTTTTTCATTGGTTTCTTTTGTTCATCAGATTCCACATATAAGTTAAATCATATGGTATTTTTCTTTCTCTGACTGGCTTTGTACCAACAAATTTATTTATACTTCACTGCTTCTCTGCTAAGGGAAGTAGTGGGAACCAGCATTTTAAATAGCTGATCTTGGTTAATCCTTTTGCATTCAGTTTCTCTTATAATATTTCAGGGCAGGCATGATCCTTATTCTAGTAAACAATATTAAAGGACTAATGATCTGAGTAAGGGAGAATTAAAACTGGACCACCTATCCTGCCCCACTGGATACTTGGTTCCACTGTTGAGGTTACTTCCATTTCAGCACATGGTAATGTTGTTTATGGAAAATATGTAACTGAAGGGCTTTTCTTTCTAAAACACATAGGCACATGATTCTTCATGAAGTCATTGTATGTTGAGAGATTTGACTTTGCAAAGTCTCACATTTTCAAAGTCACCACTGCATTTTAAGTCTTTATCATGTATCACTAACAAATAGGACCAACCCGGAAATAGCAGAACTGGAAACCCAGGATTCAGTGAGGCAGGAGGAATAACACAGAATCCAGAAAGTGCATCTCTTGAGAATATCAAGTATCATGGAACATCATAAGCTAATTTTAAATGATAGTTTAGGGCCTGGGAGAGGCAGGGCATTCAGGAGCAAGAACAAGTTCACACACATATGGAAGAACACTGATTTTGAGTCCATTTGGACTAGTAACTTCTTATTATTAAAGATAGAAGCAGAGAGACCTGTAGCAATGTGACTCTAGCTACAACCAGAGTAAGAACATTAACAGCAACCATGACAGAAACAGATGTGTGTGCCAAGTGTTTGCATGACAGTTTTAGACATTTTTTTTGTTGTTGAATACTAACTGCAATCCTGTAAAACACATATACTTATTACTGATAGGGTGTGATGAAATGAAAAGGAAATAATATGTGGTGTTAAAATAAGAACAATAGCAGTATATAATGAAGTATACATGAACTATATAGTTTTACAAATTGTGACAGATTTTGGAAAACAACTGCTAAGGTTATGGTTGTGGTTATTGGAACAATTATTTGAAGCACTTACAGTGCTGGGCTGAATTTTTCCTTTTCAACAAAGCAGGGTTGGGGCAGTTAACATTCTGGACACTCTTTGAGGTCAACAGGCCAAGGGAAGCTATGAAGCTATGACCAAAGATAGCCATAAATGTATTATCACAGTGCACGTACTCTGTTCCTGGCCACTGTGATCATCAAATTCAAGTTCTGCTGCTGATGGCACAATAAGAAAGCCATGGTCAAATGTAGAAAACAGTTGGTAGAGGCGGAGCTATTCACGTCCTACCTATCTTCATTTTCGGGCAAGGCGAGAAAGAATTTGAAATGAGTTTGTAGAATAGATAAAGAGTAAGATCTTGGAGGGTAGTCTTGGGTAAATTAAAAACTGAATGTTCAGGTGATACCAGATATAATATGTCTGTTGTACCTTCCATCGAGACTATTTTTTAAAGATTTAATTAATTTATTTTTAAAGAGAGTGGAAAGGAGAAAGAGAGGTAGAGAAACATTAATGTGTGAGTCAGTTAATACAAGTAAACTTAAGATATCCTGTGTCCACTGGTTTCACTTGGTCTAATGCAGGAATTTCAACCTCACCAACAGTGACACTTTGGACTAGATCATTCTTGACCGTGAGGGCTGTGCTGTGCATTGCCACATATTAAGCAGCAGCCTTGGCCTGTACCTGTCAGTAGCACCCTCTCCACTTATAACAAAAAAGCCTCCAAACATTGGCAAATGTTCTCTGGGAAGCAAAATTGCCCCTGATTGAAAACCACTGGCTTAACTTGTGGCCATTGCTATAGGTGAGAGAAGTTAGGAACTGGAAATAAATGTGGCTCATTCTGATCTCATGGCGTTTTTTTCCCCCTGATACTAAAGAAGTTGAGCCAACCAAATGACACTTGGAGTATAGAGTAATTATCATCCAGGGTTTATAGATGTAGGAATTCAGAAGGAGAGCTAAGGTCTGTCTCCAAAACACATGGAAGATATTTGAACGCCTGTCATAAAACTCTATACCCCATCCCTTTTCTCTGTAAGTGGCTTTTATTCTATGTTTTATAGAATCCAAGCCTTAGGTACTAAGAGAAAGGCAAAATAAGTATGACTTTGAGCCCTTCTGTTTCTCTACCCCATCTCTAATTTTAAATGATAGTTTGGGGCCTGGGAGAGACAGGGCATTTAGGAGCAAGAGCAAGTTCACACATGTATGTAAGAGCAGTGATTTTGAGTTCATTTGGACTAGTAACCTTTTATTGTTAAAGAGAGAAGCAGAGAGACCTGTAGCAATGTGACTCTAGTGAGAGCCAGAGTAAGAACATTAACAGCAAACAGTATCCAGAATGTTAGCTGCCTCGCCCCTGCTTTGTTTTTTCCTTGGCCAAAGGGCAGGATTGTCACAATCTTACGTGGAGAATGGTTAATATCCATAATAAAGAAATAACAGACAAAACTCTCTGCATTACCTTTTTTGCCTGCTTGTACTCAGAGATGACAGCACCAGTGTTAATCCACAGAGAAGCTCAACAACATTTATATGCTGTTGGAAATCTGTTTTCAAGGGCAAGGTGAGCTGAGGCCGTAGGCAGGTATTAAGTGTGCTAATCTGCATGGTAGAAAGTTAAAGGGACTGGGACCCAAAAAGGCCATTTTATCATCCATTCCTGGTCTCTTTCCAGAAAGAACCATCTTTTGCCTCTGTATTTTTCTCTTACAGGCTCCTCCAGTCTGTTCTGCCAGAGCTGTCTCCCGGCAGAGCCTTGGAAATTGTACCCTGTTCTTGGGAACCTAAATTCTCATCCTGGTTGCATCTTGCTTGGCAATCCTCAAATTCTATATTAATCCAGGAATTTCTAATCGCCCCTCCCCCTTTCTCATAAAATAAGGGTCCTCTCAGGGAAAGAGAAACACAGCTTGACCACTCAGTTCTCCTCTATCTGCCTGTCATGATATCTGATATTCTACATTTTGAGATAGACTTTGTTAAAGAGATGATTTCCTTGGTTATCATTTTCTTAAAAGCAGATGAACTTGAAAATTTTGACATATGTATATTTTGCCAGCCAAAAACAAACCTTCTATTTCAGGAGGCAATATTGCATACTTGTTAATTGTGTGCTTTGGCAAGTATGCTTTGGAATCAAACTGCCTCAGTTCATATTTCAGGTTTCTGCTTTTAGCAACATTATCTCAGACAAGTTTTCTAAAATTTTATGAACCTCATTTTCTTATCTGCAAGGTGGGGTAATAATGCTTTCTATATTAAAGTTATGGGAGTTAAATGAGACGCTGATACATGTAAAGCATTTTATTTAAAATGCTGCAGCGTTATTACTACCTGATTGCTAGGGGTCATCCTGCATGCATATTAAAAGTTAAAAAAATCATTACTAAGAACTGATGCAGTATTGGAAAGGATCTTGGTAATTTCACAGTACATGCTGCTTGACAATGTCTGGGGTGAATATGACCAGTCTCTGCAAGTAGACACTGTAGGTCTAGAAAGACTAGATCTGTGTGAGGTATAGTTATGGAGACTGGCGTCAAAAATTCTATGAAATCAAAAAAAGGTGTATGTGTGTGTGTGTATGTGTGTATATATATGTATGTATATATATATATATATATTTTTTCCCTCTCCCATGGGTTTTCCCATTCTGTAATACATGCAAAGCCAATGGAGTCAGCTTGGAATCACAAAGGGAATGATCTCTTCTGCATTACAAGAGGTCTTAAAATAAACTATATTTAATTCCAAAAGGATAAAAAACAAATTAAATTAAATAACACTAGATAATCACTTACCTTATTAGAAGGCATCATAATTATATTTTTGCTATAAAATTGTTGTTGATAGTTGTTCTCTCATTTTACATGTCACTTAGTGCAAGGTCTTATAATCCTACTTTAATAAATTTATCTCTTTTCTTCTTCTTTTCTTGAGTTGTAGTGAAAAGAATCACACCTTGCTCTCACATGGTTTACCCCTGCTATTCATTCCTGGGGAAACTGCTGGGCTGCCATGGCTCACGCAGTAACAGGATATCCCTTGGCGGACAGAAAGTACAGTGGGATTAAAGTCATTCTCATCTCCTGAAATCCTCTTACAAACCATCTATCAAGAAAAATGTATTCCATTTTGTCCTACAGACTATAAGTAGCAATATGCTAAGATGATAATGGGGCTTGATATGAAAACAAGTATTCAAATATATTAGAGATGATTCCATTTTAAGGGTTTTTTTTTAATTCTGAAATTTCTGAGTTTTATAATCCTTTTGGAAACTTACAAGCAAAAAGTTCAATGCTAGTCAACCTCAGTCCTTATATTTTTGTATATATTTTTGTTTGACTCTTTACAATCTATTAGGCATTTGCATATAATTTAAAATTAGTTGATATATCTAGATTTAGTTAAACCACTCCCTCCCTAAAAAAAAAAAGAAAATGTAATTTGTATGAACTGGAGTAATTCTGAATCTATAATGATTTAGATATGCTTATTATAATGATATAGAAGAAAAGAGCTGTTGAGCAAATTCAAAATTTAAACAGAATAACACAAGGCATACATTTAAACTACTTATGTAACAAACGTTGAAGCTCTCCATTTTATGGAGAGTATAGATCACTGAGCGTTATTCTTTTCTGTTCATTAAAGATAATTTTCCTACTGCGAGCTTTGTAGTTTGTGTTACTCTCTGTATATGAAACTAATAAAGTTGCATATTTTTGAATAGACATCAGCCTTTCACTAATTCAGAATGCCTATTTCTTTGATAAATCCAAATTAGATACTATGTTTCTCCCCAAACAAAATGCATCCTTACATCAATTAAGTGAGAGTTTTTGATGAAATGTTCCCTAACAGAGAGTAAGTAATTGAGATATAATTGTTTGTAGATGAAAAATAACTGCCACTTTCATGGCAAATGTGAGTTTAATGCAGATGATTTCCATGATTATGATGTGTTTTATGTGGCTTTTTATACCACTGTTTTGGAAGCATTCATAGTACCAGTTGAGGCAAAAACATCTTAATGTTTGTTTTAGTGTTTGGCAACAAATACAGTCTATAAAATATGTAGTAGTTAATATTAAAATCTCATGCCAAATTGTAACATAAAGAGTTTATTCAGTCTCTTTAAATGCGTTGATTTAAAGCTTCATCTGAATTAGTTTTCATTTAGCATTTGGGTTTCTTATGATCTTCAGCAGGTGAGTTCTGACAGAGGTTGGAGTCGTGTCTTTTCCCCTGGTTGGCATCGCATGCAAACTGAGGACTATTAATGAGCCTGCCTTGCTCTTTCTTCTAAGTGGAGTGCTGATGTGAAGTACTAAGTGAAATACCTTCAGTGCTCATAGGGTTCACTGAGTGATCAGAGCACAACATATCTTCCTCTTGAGTCATCTGTGTGGGAGGGAGGAGTTGGAAAGAAGTGTCATGCCTACAAATCTTCCCCTGTTCCACTGGTTCACCAGGAAAGAACAATTTATCCTCCTCCTCCTCATCATCATTATCTCCATGTTTGCATTTTCTTAAGGTTGCCTTTACTTAGGATTGGATTACTTACTTCTCACCACCAACTCCCCTCTCCCGTATACTTCCTCATTTCCAGCAATGGTCAGATTCCTTTTAGTAATCAGATAGTACTTTTTTATCTTGTTGCATTACATGTTTGAAGGAAGAGAATCTAGATTGCTTTAAGGAGAACACAACAATGTCTCTCTGGTGCAGGAGGCCATGCATGGGGAGACAAATGCTTGCCTCTCGTCATGGTCAGACATCTACACCTAAGAGCCGCCCAGCCTTGGGCAGGTTATTGTAGCACTCCCGGACTCATTTTCTTCATTTTTAATTAGAAGGTTAGAAACAATACATAAAAGTACCTGATAAAAATGGAATATAACAGGAGATAGCTTCAATATTTAGATAAAAGAAGAACAGAAAGGGGAAACAAAGAAAGAGGGAGGAAGACAAGAGCCCTATGGAGTGTGGGGGCATTAGAAGGTAATAAAACCTGGACCGCCTGAGACACAGATTTCTTCCTGGGAATGGAAAAGGAGAAATACTGTGGTAATTCTCCAGATTCATCACTGTTGAGAAAAAACTAGAACAGACCGTGCTCTGTCAGGATGATCAAAGAAACACAGTTGGGTCTGTATTGGAATAGAACATTATCTTGAATGACAAGGTAATTTTCCCCTTTTTAATATACTTGTATATTTTGGAGTTCTTTTATATTGACAGAAAAGTTGTAAAGATAATACCCTGAGTTCCCCAACCCAGTTCCCCTACTGTTCATATTTCACATTGCTGTGGTACATTTGTCACAACTAAGGAACCAACATTAGTACCTTACTGTTAACTAAACGTCATACTTTGCTTGGTTTCATTACCTTTTTTCTAAAGTCCTTTTTCTGTTCCAGGATCCCACTCATGATACGACATAAAAATTAGTCATATGTCTTCTCCCATCTAGGACAATTGTTCAGGCTTTCCTCATTTTTGATGACCTTGACAGTTCTGAGGAGTCAATTATTTCATAGAATGTCCCTCAAGTTGAATTTTTCTGATGTTTTTCTGATAGTTAGACTGGGGTTATAGATTTGGGGGAGAAAAAACATAAGAAGCGATTTGCTCTGTAATTCACATTATACCAAGGGCATATGCCATCAGCTTGACATTATTGGTGATGTTAACTTTAATTGCATGGCTAAGATAGTGCTTCAGGTGTGAATGCTTCCCCCTGCCTTCCCATACCTTAGTCTTGGCAATAAGATATTAGGTACAGCCTATACTTAGTTAAGCTCTGTTTCCTTGTGGGAGAGGTAGCTATGTAAATTATGTGGAATTATTCTCTTTAAAGATTGGTCTATTTTCCCTTGCTTATTTATTCAATCACATATCCCTATCTGTATGAACCCATGGGTATTTATTTTATACTTTGTATTATAATCCAATACTACTTTATTTTTTTATTAAATATTTTATTGTTGTTCCATTACAGTTGTCCTAATTTTTCATCCTTGGCTCTCTTCCGGCTATCTCGCCACCTGCTCCCACAGTCAATCCCCACCCTGTTGTCCATGTCCGTGAATCATTCGTACATGTTCTTTGACTAGTGTCCTCCCCTTATTTCCACCCTTAGTCCCCTCTCCTCTGGTTGCTGCTAGTCTGTTTCTTGTTTCCAAGCCTCTGGTTCTATTTGACTCCTTTGTCTGTTTTGTTCATTAAGTTCCTCTTATAGGTGAGATCATGTGGTATTTATCTTCCATTGCCTGGTTTATTTCATTTAGCATAATGCTCTCCAGTTCCACCCATGGTGTCATGAAAGGTTGGCATTCATTCTTTCTTTCTGCTGCATAGTATTCCATTGTGTAAATGTACCACATTTTCAAAAAATATTTTTGTTGTTCAATTACAGTTGTCCCCATTTTCCCCCCATTAGTCTCCTCTGCCCTACCTACCACCCACCTTCAACATTCAGCCCTCCCCCTCATTGTCTTTGTCCATTGGTCCTTTATACATTTTCCTTGACTTGACCCTTCCCCTTCTTTCCCCCATTATCCCTTTAGCCCTCCCCTCTGGTCACTGTCAGTTTGTTCTTTATTTCCATGTCTCTGGTTCTATTTTGGTTGCTCGTTTTTTTGTTGATTAGATTCTACTTATAGGTGAGATTATATGATATTCGTCTTTCACCACCTGGCTTATTTCACTTACCATAATACTCTACAGTTCCATCCATGCTCTTTCGAAGAGCAGGAGTTCCTTCTTTCTTTCTGCTGTATAGTATTCCATTGTGTAAATATACCACAGTTTTTTGATCCACTTGTTTACTGATGGGCACTTAGGCTGTTTCCAGAACTTGGCTATTAAAATAACACTGCTATGAACATAGGTATGCATAGGTTCTTTTGAATTGATGTTACAGGATTCTTAGGGAATAATCCCAGCAGTGGAATCATTGGATCAAAAGGCAGTTCTATGTTTAGTTTATTGAGGAAATTCCATATTGTTTTCAAGTGGCTACACTAGTCTGCATTCTCAACAACAGTGCACTAGGGTTCCCTTTTCTCCACATCCTCATCAGCACTTGTTGTATGTTGATTTGTTAATAATGACCATTCTGACTGGTATGAGGTGGTATCTCATTGTGGTTTTAATTTCCATCTCTTTGATGGCTAGTGATGTTGAACATCCTTTCATATGTCTACGGGCCTTCTGTATGCCCTCCTTGGAGAAGTGTCTGTTCCGATCCTTTGCCCATTTTTTAATTGGATTGTTTTTCTTCCTGGTATTGAGTCATATGAGTTCTTTCTATATTTTAGAGAAACTTTGTCCAAGATTTCACTGGCAAATATGTTTCCCTATACAGTTGGATCCCTTCTCATTTTCATTATGTTTTCTTTAGCTGTGCAGAAGCTTTTTAACTTGATGTAGTCTCATTTGTTTATTTATTTTCCTTTACTTCCATTACTCTAGGAGATACAGCAGCAAAAATATTGCTGCATGGAAGATCTGAAGTTTTACTGCCTATGCTTTCCTTTAGGATTTTTATGGTGTCACAACTTATATTTGTCTTTTATCCATTTAGAGTTTATTCTGATGTATAGTCTAAATTGGTGTTCTAGTTTCACTTTTTTGCATGTACTTGTCTCTCCCAATGCCATTTGTTGAAGAGGCATTTTTCACTCCATTTTATAGTCCTGCCCCATTTGTCAAATATTATTGACCATAGAAGCATGAGTTTATTTCCAGGCTCTCTGTTCTGTTCCACCGATCTATGAGTCTATTCTTATGCCAATACCAGACTGCTTTGATTACAGTGCCCTTGTAGTATAGTTTGATATCAAGTATTGTGATCCTTCTGAATTTGTCCTTCTTTTCTCAAGATTGCTGAGGCTATTTAGGGTCATTTTTGGTTCCATATAAATTTTTGAAGTATTTGCTCTAGATCTGTGAAATATGCCATTGGTATTTTAATAGGAATGGCATTGAATATATAAATTGTTTTGGGTAGTATGGACATTCCAATGATGTTAACTCTTCCAATCCATGAACACAGTATATACTGCCATGTGTTTGTATCTTTCTTAATTGCTTTCTTAAGTGTTGTGTAGTTTTCTGAGTGCAGATCTTTTACCTCCTTGGTTAAGTTTATTTCTAGGGACTTTATTTTTCTTGTTGTAAATGAGATTTTTTTTTCTAGTTTCTGTTTCTGATATTTCATTGTCAGTGTACAAAAATGCTTTTGATTTCTGTATATTGACTTTGTATCCCACTATTTTGCCAAGTTCACTTATTAGGTGAAGTAGTTTTTGGTGGAGCCTGTAGGGTTTTCTGTATACACTATCATGTCATCTGCGAATAATGACAGTTTTACTTCCTCCTTTCCAATTTGGATGCTTTTTATTTCTTTTTCCTGTCTGATTGCTATGGCCAGAACTTCAAGTAGTTTTTCTTTTGTTGAAGAAAAGCGAAGAAAGTGGATACCCTTGTCTCGCTCCTGATCTTGGGGAAGTTTTAGTTTTTTCCCTTGAATATAATGCTGGCTGTAAGTTTCTTGTATGTGGCCTTTATTATGTTGAAGTGTGCTCCCTCTCCTCCCATTTTGCTGAGTGCTGTTATCATAAATGGGTGCTAGACTTTATCAAATGCTGTTTCAGCATCTGTTGATATGATCATATGACTTTTGCCTTTCATTTTGTTTATGTGAAATATTATATTTATTGATCTGCAAATATTGTACCATCTTTGCATCCCTGGGATGAATCCCATTTGATTATGGTGTTTGATCTGTTTATTGTATTGCTGGGTCTGGATTGCCAATATTTTATTGAGGAATTTGGTATCTATGTTCATCAGATATACTGGCCTGTAATTTTCTTTCTTCGTTGTGTCTTTACATGGTTTTGGAATTAGGATGATGCTAGTCTCATAAAAAGAGTTCAGGAGTGTTCCCTCTTCTTGTGTTTTTTGGAGCAGTTTGAGAAGGATAAGAATTGGCTCTTATTTAAGTGTTTGGCAAAATTTGTATCTGAAATCACATGGGTCAGCACTTTTGTGTGCCAGGAGACTTCTTTTTATTATTATTACAGCTTCAATTTCAGTAGTTGTTATTGGTCTATGAGGGTTTTCTGCTTCTTCGTTCAGTTTTGAAAAATGGAAAGTTTCTAGAAATTTGTCAGTTTCACTCAGGTTGTCAAAGTTCTTGGCATATAATTGTTCAAAGTAATTTCTTACTATCCTTTGTATTTCTGGTTGTAACTTATCTTTCATTTCTGATTTTATTTTGGTCCTCTCCCTATTTTTCTTGGTGAATCTGGTTAAAGACTTGTCATTTTTGCTTATCTTTTCAAAGAATCAGCTCCTGGATTTATTGATCATTTGAATTGTTTTTTAGTCTCTAGGTCATTTAATTCTTCTCTGATCTTGAATATTTCCTTCCTTCTCCTTGCTCAGGGCTTTGTTTGTTGTTGTTCCTCCAGTTCTTGTAGATGTTGGGTCAGGTTGTTTAGTTGAAATTTTTCTATCTTTTTTTTTAGGTATGCCTGTATTGCTATGAACTTCCCTTTCAGAGCTGCCTTCAATGTCTCCCATAGGTTTGGGGCTGTTTTGTGTTCATTTTTATTTGTTTCCAGGTACTTTTTGATTACTTTTTTGAAATCTTTGTTAACCCATTCATTATTAATAGCATGCTGTTCACTCTCCATGCATATAAATGTTTTTGAGTTTTTTTCCATGAGGCTGGTTTCTAGTTTCAAGCCATTGTGATCTGAGAAGATACTTGATATAATTTCAATTTTCTTGAATTTGTTCAGGCTTGTTTTGTGTCCTATAATGTGGTCTATCTTTGAAACTGTTCCATGTGCATTTGGAAAGAGTGTATAATTTGCTTCTTTGGGGTGAAATGTTCTGCATATATTTATTAAATCCATTTGATCTAGAGTGTTGTTCTATGCCACAATATCCTTGTTGATTCTTTGCTTGGAAAATCTATTCATTGTTGACCATTGGGTGTTAAAATCCCCTATGATGAGTGTGTTGCTGTCATCTTCCTTGAAGTCATCCAAGATTTTCCTTATATATTTAGGTGTTACTGTGTTGGGTGCATATGTTTACAAGGGTTACATCTTCTTGATGGAATACCCCCTTAAGTATTATGTAGTGCTCTTCTTTGTCTCTTTTTATGGACTTTGTTTTGAAATCTATTTTGTCTGATATAAATATTGCTACCCCAGCTATTTTTTTTCATGTCCATTTGCTTGGAATATTTTTTTTCCCATCCCTTGACTTTCAGTTTGTGTAGATCTTTTGTTCTGAGGTGGGTATCTTGTAGGTGGCATATATGTGGGTCATGTTTTCTTATCCATTCAGCTACCCTATGTCTTTTAATTGGAACATTGAATCCATTTATATTTAAGGTTATTATTGATACGTACTTATTCATTGCCATTTTTTCCCTTTGAAGCTGTGTTCCTCTCTCTCTCTCTCTCTCTTTTTCTTCATCTTCTTAAACAAGTCCCTTTACCATCTCTTGCAATGTTGGTTTGGTGGAGATGTATTCTTTTAGGAGTTTTTTTGTGTTTTTTTTTTTGTTTGTTTTTGTCTGGGAAACTTCTTATTTTGCCAGCTTCAGTGGGTCAGGGCCCAAGGAACAGTGTAGCTCACAGTGTTTCATAAAAAGGGCCCTTTCAGAGCTTTTTATTCTTCCCTCTGTGGAAGTACATCCATCAGGGGGCTCCTGTGCCTCGCCTCACTGATTTGTAGAGCCTGTAATCCCACAGGTTGGGATTTAGCTTGCCTGTCTGTGAGGGTACCTGCCTGGCTGCAGCAAATCTCAGGCATTCAGCTCCTAGTTGTTCAATCTTCAGCCTGTTGCTCTCTCACAGGAGACTTGGACCTGAACTCTCCCCTCTGTACAGGTTCTCATGCTGGGTTCAGTCCCACAGTCTTTTCATTGTGACTCTATCCTTCTGAGTTCTTTGTTAGCAGAGCCACTGCACACGCATGCACGCACACACCAGCATGAGGTTCCTGCCGAGTCTCGAGTCTCAGTGCCGTTCCTCTTTTAAAAGGGCTTCCGTGTGGCCCCTGTGTTGGAGTACAAATTCTTGGCGAGGGGGGTGCTGTTCTCCATATGCTCTCCCTCCCCCCAAAATCACAAAAACTCTCTCAGTCAGGGCTGACCACAGACTGCCAGAACCTCTGACAGTTTAGATAAAATTTGTCTCTAGATCTCTCCCAGATGGGGTCTAGATCTCTCCCAGAAGAGTCCCACAATGGTATATAACAGAGGGCAGTGGTGTGGTGCTCTCCCCACTCCCTCCAGTGATTCTCAGCCGCAGGCAGGCCTGCTCTCACCACACAGTTTCTGCTGCCAGCACCTCCCCAGCTGTCTCTCTCTGTTCCCAGAGTACATGGCTCCTGAGCTGATCTATAGCCACCCGTAATCTGCACAGCCAAAAGTGCTGGGTTGTGCAGTGGCAGCAGCAGTTGCTCCACTAGGAGAGCCCTGCCACGCACTCATCAGTGTTCTGCAGGTGGGCAGCCCCTTGCCCACTCATGCATACCCCCCAGGCTCTCATCCATGTATGCACTCACTCACACACACTCTCACTCTCTGTCCACTGGAGTTTTGCATTGATTGCTCTGTGGCTTAGCTCCAAGACTACTTCAAGTCTGGGAGCAAGTGGACAGAGCTTCCAGCTACACTGCAACCATCTTGGATCCCAATACTTTATTTATTTTGTTTCTCAAATTATTCTGGTTTTGGTCATTTAAAACTCTTTCAGTTTAGCACCTGTGTCTTCTTTATATACATTCATCATTTTTACTTCTTGAATATTTCCTTACTTTCTGACACTAGAAGATGCTTCAGATTTATCTGATGATTCTCTGCCCTAGCCTACAATCAGCCTTTTCTCCAAGCAGCCCTGATTCCTTTTCTTGGAGGGCAATATTTTTCAACAGAAACGAAGATCTGGTTGTGTTTGTTATCACTGGTGTGTCATTGTTTTTAGGCCCTATAAGCAAGCAGAGCTAGAAAAATATGTGTATACTAACCTGTGCATATCATACATATGTATATGTATTCCAATATCTATCTATATTAATTTAAATATAAGTTCACACTGATGTTTCCAACTCTAATACTATATATCACATGGATCATTCTAGAGTTCCCCATTTGGTTGTGGTAGCTTCTCACTCCAACAGTGAGAAATGTGACTTCTACCTCTGGTAATCCATTCTAGGCTGTTCATTCCAACTTTACAGGTACAGTGGTTACAGATTTATTAAGCTGTTTTCCCTTGAGAAAAAACTTTACTAAATATAGTACAGCACTTATATATAGTTGCTTTTTTCTCTAGTCTTATACTTTGCAGCCACTTACAAAGTTACTTAGGTGAGATTATGTCATATTTTTATAATAGAGTTAGATTCTTTTGTCACAGTATGTATTCCATCCTATTATCTCCTAACCTACTAGTTATTTATTTTTAATTTGCATGCATTAAGATTCACTCTTTGTTCTGTAAAGTTCTATTGGTTTTGAAAAATATATAATATCACATATTCACCACTACATTACAATCCAGAATATTTTCACCACATTTAAAAATCCCCTGTGCTTCCTCTAGTCATTAGCCTTCCTCTCAACCCCTTGCAATCTCTCATCAGTTTTTATCTCTATATTTTTGCCTTTTCCAGAATTTCCTATGAATGAAATGGTATGTAGTCTTTTCAGATGGACTTCTTTTATTGAGTAATAAGATGTATCCATATTGTAGCACCGATTACTAGTTCATTCCATTTTATTGCTGAATAGTGTTCTCTGCAGGTGTATCACAGTATGTTTATCCATTCACCTTTGGTAGAACATTTTGTTGCTTCCAGTTTTTGGTAATTTTGAATAAAACTAGTATAAAATTCACTTGAAGTCTTTTTTGTGTATGTGTGTGGGGGGGCATGAGTTAAAATCAGTTGAGTAAACATCTAGGAGTACAACCAGTAGGACTTAATGATAGGCCTATGCTTGGCTTTATAAGGAACTGAAAAACCAAGTGACTATACCATTTACATTCTATCCAGCAATGAATGATAGTGGTGAGTACTTCACCAGCAGTATTTGTATTGTCAGTTTTTTAGATTAGCCATTCTAATAGGCGTATAGTGGCATCTTATCGCTGTAACGTGTGACTCCCTAGTGACAAAGGCTATCAAGCACTTTTTCGTACACTTATTTGCCATCTGTTTCATCTTCTTTGGTGAGTTGTCCAGCTCTTTTGCCCATTTTCGTTTAGGTTGTTTTCTTGTTTAGATTTAAGAAATCTATGTTTTGAGCATATTTTAAATATGCCTTTTATTAGACATGTAATTTGTCAATATTCTCTCCCATTTGTGGCTAATCTTATTTTCTTAGTTGCGTCCTTCATTAGCTGTGTTCTTTGCTTTAAACAGCAAAAGATTTTAAAATTAAAAAAAAATCATTCTGTTTTAATCCACAGCTATACTCATATCCTCTGCTGTAGTGAATGGTTCAGCTTAATTTTAGAGTAAATCATGTTCATTTCTGTTGCTATACATAATTCAAAAAAGTACTGAAAGTGGAGTGGTGCAGTTCACAGTCTTGGTGTTCCCATTCTGCATTCAGTGACAGCTGTATTTGTCAGGGCATCTCTGATTAGCTGAAAACCAGGAAAGCAGACTCAAGTCTGTAGGAAACCTATTATGTTCTGTATAGAGTACAACCACCATGGGCATTGGACCAGGGACCTTTTTTCAAATTCTGATTTTAACATTTTCTGGTCTTGGGAAAGTAACTCACCTTTTCCGAACTTTGGCTTTCTCCTATCTAAAATGAGGACAATATTACCTACCTGCTTTTTGAATGCTATTGGAAGAACATATAGAAAGTGTTTAGCACAGGGCCTGGCACAGTATAAGTCCTCAGGAGATGTTAGTTCATCCTTGTTTTTGTTTTTTCTCTCCTGTGTCCCACATTTTCTTTCAGCCTCTCCTGATGTTTCCTAACAGAGCTCCTTGCTCTACTGTTAATTTTCACCCACCATTTCTATTATAACTCAGGGCATGACACTTTGAAGATCTCTTCTATTCATTTCCACCATCCAAGTGGCTCATTTTATTGAGAAGATGATTTCTCTGTTCTCAGCAAAAGGCTGCTCTAGTACTTCCTAATGTCTAGATCACCGCTCTTGAGCAGGTCAGGGAAATGTCTGTTAAAAATCAGCACCTGGAAGCTCTCCTTTCTGCATCCCTTACTTCTAATCTATCACCAAGCCTTGCCAATTTGACCACATGAAGAATTTTTCAATCTGCCTGCCCTATGATTGGCTAGGAAGACTTAATATTATTAAAATTATAGTCATCCTAATATTAATTTATATATTTGATGTAATCCCAATTAAAATCCCAGTGTGATTTTTAAAAATTATATTTTGTTTTTATGGACCTCATAATTTTTTTGATTTTTGTAGACCTGACAAAGCACCTCAAAATTTATTTGGAGGAAAATGTGTTTGAGAATAGCTAAGGGATATATCGAAGCATTCCATAAAACCACAATTAAATTAAAGCAATCTGATATTGACCATATGTATTTTATCAATAGAAAACAATAGCATAATCATACATATGTATGTATGAGGTTCATTTGTTTATATATTCTGTGTTGTAATTCTATATAAATTTAAAGATGTTATAATGGTGGTATTTCAAATTATTAGAGGAAGGATGAGCCATACCTAAAGGTCTATACTACATGACACTTTTGAGCATTGATCCTGGAGCCAGGCGGCCTGATTTAAGTGCTGGCTCTGTCCTTTCCCAGTTGCATGACCTTAGGCAGGATACTTAATATCTTGGGGCATTATCTCAGTTCTTTTTAGTGCTAAATGGGAAAAAAATAGTACTTCAAAAAGTAATTATGAGTGTTAAATAAATTAATATAGGTAACAAACTAAGAATAGATCTGACCCTAACACTAAAATATGTAAAGCATTGTTATTATTATTATTATTAAAAATAAAGAGTTTAAACTGCTTCATAACCACTTTAAAAATAACACTTAAGTGCCCAGTTTAGAGTCCTACACCAAGAGGTGCCCATGAAATTGTTGGTTTCTTCTATTGTCAATTCAGTTTGACTTCCTAAAATAAGCAAACAACTTTAAACTTCGTTATGAAAATGCTAAGTGGTAAAATACTCTTTACAGGATACCTTTTTAATATTAGTATCCAAACGAGGATTGCAAACTCGGCTACTTAGAGGGACCAGCAGATGGGTCATGGAAGCCGTCCGGGTGGAGAATGTGGTAACATGGAGGGCTCACTGCCCACTTGGAAAGCTCATCTGCGAAAAATGAGTGCACGTTTGTCAAGAGAATTTGGAAATTTCAGTTTTAAATATTGACTTGAATTCAAATTTTTAAACGTTATGAGGGACAAACGAAATATATGTCTGCAGGTCACAGTTTGTTCCTATTTTTTGTCCACCACTGAGACTTAGAAACTTTAGTCTGTATGGCCAACTTGTCTCTTCTGCCAACTTGTATATCCCTTCTGTGCCTTTCACAGTAGACAATGCAGCTCCATTCTTGTCTTTTTGTTGTTGAATCAATTTTATTTTCTTCTTGGGCCTTTCTAATGCTAATAAATGCTTTGAATCAATAATAATAATTATTATTATTTGTTAATTTGTTAATCATAACTTCAATTTGTTAATCATTTATTTTTAATTGAGAGTGCAGTTATGGACTCTATATATAGTCTATTGATTGTTACAACATTCCATCAGGTAATTTTCAAATTTAATCATTATTGTATTTTTCCCATTACCATTTAGTCCCCTCATATTCCCCCCCCCCAGCCATCACCGCATTGTTGTCCATGTCCATGAGTCTTTTTTCCTTTTTGTTCAATCTCTCCACCCCCTGACCTCCCCCTGCCCTTAGCTGTCATCTACTCTCCATCTATGAGTTTGTTTCTGTTTTCTGGTTTTAGAGATGGGAAAACTAGGAAGGTATGTTACTTTTCTAAGGTCTAAGGCTTGTGGCCAGGATGGATTTGATAACACATCGCCCACATCTGCCCTTGTGAGTGAGAGTTCAAAGGAAGTAATGAGAGGTTCAGAACTCTCCAGGGCAGAGTGTGTCCTGGCACAAGCTAGCTGAGGGTGCTGACCATATCTTGTCCATCTAAAAACTTGTCCTAGGACTATTCTATTGGATAACTTTGTCAGGATTACAGCTTAGAACAGAGAAAATATAGGATAAAAGTCTTTCACTTACAAATGGGTAGTTTACCAAATGTTCATTTGTAAATCAGTTGCCTTAAACTCAGAATTTATTTCCCTGCAGAAATAGTTACAAATGGTGATTACGTGTCCCCTGAGGCATGTCCACAAAATACTATTTAGCCATTATGTATCTGTAATAGTGTACATTTGCCATGAAGATGTGTAGAAAATGGAACTCTTGAAATTCTGATAATTACATTTAAAAAAACTGAGAAATTTAAAATGTATTCTGAATGTTGATGCAAAGAAAAAAGATTTAACCAGTGGAGTACGCAGAAGTTGGAAAATAATTTTGTTACAATTTTAAGGGGAGTTTCTAAATGCTTTTAAACCACTTGAAAAATTAATGGAATCATGTCTTGGAAATATCTGATTTTATTTAATGACTTTTACATTTTCAAGCCTAATTTCCATATGATTAAATGCTGTTTCTGGTGTCCAATTTTGATGAAGACAAAGACACGAAAGAGAATAGGAAAGAAGATAAATGGAGATGGATTTTTAAAAATGACACGGAAATTGAGAGACAGCAAAGGAAAGAAACTTAAAGATTATGCGTGTTTCCCTTACCATAATAGAGGTGGAAGTAACTAAATTATGGGTGGTAGAAAGAGACAAGCAGAGTCCTTGATTTCTTATGAGAAAGGTAAAATGATGCTGGTGGCAGGGGCCTTTTCTGTGAGGAATCCCAGTGGCTGTAACTGTTTTAGCTAATCATCTACAGGGTTTGTTGGTTACAATCCATGACAAATGTAGGATTGGTACAGAGTTGAGATCAAGAGTGCAAACACTGTTTAAATGCTCTATTTAGAATTCTGAATATTTATTAAACAAGGGAGGGCTTCAACCTCAAATAAAATTCAATATAGTATTTTGGAGTTTAGGTTTTATCTTCCATTTTGCTAAACTTTCAGCCAGCAGAGTGGAAGGTAGAGGTTTTCTATATATTTTAAGATGGCCAAATGGTTGAATTTGGGAAGCTGAGAAAGGGTGGAAAATCTCCTGACACTTCAGCAGTGTGTTTGGAAACACTCATGTATCAGCAATGTAAAATGCATCGACAGAGCAGAGGCCCTTACTGCAAATACAGCTTTACCTAGAAGTAGAGAAGAGACAGTTGGGAGAGAGGAATTGTCATGGTCACAGAACAGACACCAACAGGGATGAAGAAATTGAAACTAATGAGACAAAACAAATGAACGCCATGAGGGGACCAGGGCCACGTGTAGTGTTTTCTTTGTTGTCATTTCATGAGTAAAATTGGTTTCTTCCCTAGCTCTCCCTATCAATATGTCTTCCTGGGCTTACTGGCCAGTGAGACTCATGAATTGCTTCTCAACTGCTCTGAACTCATAGCAACACAGAAACATCAAAAGCATTGTGGTGTTCTTTCAGTGCCTGGAGACTTTGTTAATGCAGCTATGTTAAGTGGGAATTTTTATTCCAGCTGCAAATGCTTCTTCTTTTTGTTGTTAAGGTTTTTAAAAAAATCATTTTAATTTAACATTCTGCTTCCCATTGGGCTTTATTATTACAATTTTTAATAATGATAAAAAAATCAAGAGTTTCTTGCCTCTGAGAGCTCTCATATACTCCAACAGAAAGATTGTGTTCTTTATGGCAAGTGAAGTTAGAATTTATTTTTTTATTTAAAGTTGCAATTTCAAGTCACCCTTTAAATTGTGAGAATTTTAAAATCATTACAAATCAAGTGAATTAAAATTGAAAAGTGACAATAGGAGTTTACACTATATTTATATCATGTATAGGAAATATACAAAGTTTTATCTTAGATAGTCACATTTTAATTGAGATATCCAATTATCCTGATCTAAAGAATTCTAAGTTGATCAAGTGTTAGAATTTCTAGAATCTAGAGAGTTACCTCTTGAGTCCATCCTAACTGATTTTATGCTGATCATTACTGAAGGCTTACAAGCTATTTAATCATCTTTCTCTAAAGAGACTAAAGGTGTTAAAAGAAAAGTTAGTCTCATTTTATCTATTAGTTTAGGTGTACTAGGATAAAAGTAACCTGGTACGACAGGTCTAGGGAAGACCAATTGGCCTGAGACACAACATCAGTCATCCCTCCAGCATAAACGGTCTTCGGTTGATCTTCTCCATGTACTATCAACAGCTAATGTAAACTTAAGAGGTAATTAAAACAGTCCTATAAATAGAAGCTTATCTATCTCTATTGTATGGAATTCCCATATAATAAAGCTATTGTGATCTGAGAAATTTCTAGAAATTCTACAATTTACTTTGAAAATGTTGGCTGAAATTATGTATATATTATCTTTTCTTTCTTTCATTAAATTCTGAGCTCCTTTAAGCAAGAAACATGTGTCATATTTCTTATATTTTCTTCCCCCATATTGACAGGAGCCAGGATATGATACTTACAGATACTTAAAAGAGGAGTACGGTAAGTCTCATACACTTTTCACTTAGTACGCATTGTCTTTTTTGCAAATTGCTTTACACATGCAAGTTTCATCTCACCAGCTAGATTTTAAGCACTGCAAGGATTAGGATCTTGTTTCACAGCAATAGCATAACAGTCTGGGTCTCACTACTATTCAGCACATTTAGGGAAAGAGTGGCTTTTCAACAAATAGTTGTCTTCTGTTAGTCAAATATGGAAACGAGTAAGAAAAAAAGGCAAGAACTTTTGGATTAAACTGTGGCCTCAAATACATATAATTATTTTATAGCTTAATTATGTGTTTTTTCAGTACATAGCACATCATTAAGACATGATAAATAATGCTTCCTCGATACTATATTTAATGAAGAATAATAAGAATATGATGCTAGCAATAAAAGCTACTCTATCATTACCTCTTTACCTCCTGGTTGGTGAGCAAATGCTATAAAGTTAAAATGGAAAGTAGTTTAAATTTTAGAGATTTGGATCATTTTCAAGAGGACATTTATTTCCTTTAGGGTGTCTAAAATGTGTTAAAAGATTAGAGCAGAGGAAATTCCAACATGCTGTACTATAGGATAGATTCCTGGATAATCAGATAGAGCTGGGGAAAAGATTGAAAAACTCATCTTTTTGAGTTTCTAACTAACTTCACACCTGGCAACCTCTCCATTTATTTTTATTTTCAATAATTAATAGAATAAACAGAGTGATAAAACTATAAATAGTATAATCATTTTAAATTTGGTGATTGAATGTGATGTGGATGGATCTAAATGAAAAATAGTTTTTTTCATTAAAAAAAGTTCCTTTTGTGAGTTGTAGCTATATATTTTATCCTTATCCTTTTAGAGATAAGAATTAGAGATGAATTTCTTATCTATTTGAGTGTCTCCTATTGTCTGTTTAAATGGTTCTATATGCAACTTACCCATTCCTAGGCCATGAGAACAGATGGAACAAAGATCACAAGCACATTTCAAGTCCAGGAAGACTGAACAATTAGAGCTTCAGGCAGGTAAAAAAGCATTGGGGATCAAATAGTTAGTGGAGGTCAGAACTATCAGGAGGACAAGAATCCTGTTAGAAAAAATCACAACGAACATTCAGTACTACAAATCAGGACTGGTAGAATCAAAAACTTGTCACAGTATCAACAAAATCAACAATTAATATTGTTGAAAGAAACAAAACCAGGCACCTGTTACAGGTGGTCAAGTCAGATTTCATTCAGCCATAACTATTGCAATAGAGGAGAGACCTCAGCGTACCCTGAGTTCAACTCCACTGAAACAAAAAGTGGAACCGTTTTAAGGCTGGGTGAACCAGACGAAAGGCACCGAAGGGTGTAAAAGGGATTTGATTCATGTGACCCTGCCACCTAGGTTTGCTAATTGACACTTTTTCAGAGGAGGAACAAACTCCTCATATCTTTATGACAGTAGGTAATGTTTCCAGTTGGAGCACGGTACTCTCCCTAAGTTAGACCTTTACCCTCCTGCATGTGCCGGGACAACAGCTATTTTCTTAACTTTTATAATTCAAAAATGGATCTCAGGTCCTTAAGATAACAGTTTTTAAATTATATTTTATTAATTATGCTATTATAGTCCCAATTTTTCCCTCTTTGCCCCCTCCCTCCCCCAGCACCCCCCACTCCCTCAAGCAATCCTCCCACCATTGTTCATGTCCATGGGTCATGCATGTAAGTTCTTTGGCTACCCCATTCTCTGTACTGTACGTTACATCCCCATGGTTATTCCATAACTACCTATTTGTACTTCTTAATCCTCTTCCCCTCTTCACACTTCCTCCCCCACCCACCTCCCATCTGGCAACAATCAAGATGCTCTCCATATCCATGATTCTGTCTCTGTTCTTGTTTACTGAGTTTGTTTTTTACATTTAATTATTGATAGACACGTATTTATTGCCCATTTTATTGTTCATAGTTTTGATCTTTTTCTTAAGCCCCTTTAACATTTCATATAATGATTGTTTGGTGATGATGAACTCTTTTAGTTTTTTCTTGTCTGGGAAGCTCTTTATCTTTCCTTCTCTTCTAAATGATAGCTTTGCTGGGTAGAACAATCTTGGCTGTAGATCCCTGCTTTTCATAGCTTTAAGCATTTCTTATTTTGGATGGTAGAAAATTTGTATGCCAAGGGACAGAGAAAGTATTTGTAATTGTAAGCTTTCTATACTAATTGTTCTAAGAAAAGGTTTAGGGCCCTATTGATCTATCTATCTTGAGGTTTTAGCTGAAATAAACAGTAAATTCTCAGCACTGAATTTACTCAGGCAGGTGTTTTAAGGGAAGTTGGAGTCATCCTAAGGACATGACCTTACATAGTTAGAACCAAGTTAAAGTTTGGTCAAGTCTCTTAGGGCAGGAATTTGGATGGAGTCAACAGTCCTTTTAGGCCCTAGGGTTTACAACCTGCTCATTGGTGTCCATTGTATGATCCACGTGAAAAGCCTGAGAGTCATTTGTATTTCTTGAAGAGAAGAAATGGATCAAAAGTTAGTTCTGCCAACTACTTTTCATTTGATGTGCACTCTTTCATGCCTGCTTTGTACTTGAAGACAGTGATATCACAGAGTAGATTTTATAACAATACCCAGATAAGTAAGTGTAATTTAGTCTGATAGCATTTAAGATTATGGATATTCTTTCTTTAGTGTTCTGTACTTAAGATTGATAAATGAATAGAGATTTATTCAATACGTATTAGAAAATGAAAGTCTTGATTAGTAAGAGTATATCAAGAATCTGAGAATACCCTGGCTTCAAAACAGGGAGCAGGAATGGTAGATTCCAGTGGTTCATGGTACTCTGTCTCATATTTTATCAGAAGAATAGACAATTCAATGAAAACTACTTCTACCCAAGAGATTAAAAGTCCTTAAGCCTTCATATGCTTGGAAAGTCCCCTGGCCCTTCTAACTACCTCTGATGGTTTGTGAAATAGCACACTGCAAGAAGCCTTCAAAATAATTCACTGAACACTCTGAGGAACAGGAAAACTCCTTTAAACAAAATTGATTCATTCCACTGGAACATAGTGTCTCTACCAAGTTACCCTCACAAGGAACAGGGTTCCAATTGATCCACCCACCTCTATCACCTGTGCTCGCCACTTGTCTACTTTATTTTACAATTTTCTGGAAAGGAAAGTGTTGTTTTTTTTAAGTTTCTAGATCTTACTTTACATTTTCAAACATCACACAAAACTGAGATCTGAATATCATCAAACAGTTTAACTAACAGTGGCTCTCAGACTTTAGCACCCATGAGAATTTCCTACAGAGACACTGAAAATGCAGATGCTCAGATACCAGGTCCACAGATTATGATGAGGCCTTGGATTCTACATTTTAACAAATACCCAGGTGATCCTGGTACCCAGCTGAATAAATGAAAATTCCAAGACTGGAGAAAATGTTTGCAAGAAAACAAAGCTGGTTATTTTATAATAAAAATAAATGACAATAACAACTGGGTATAAATACTGTTATCTTGTACCAGTAATATGAGGCCAGATTTATAAACCTAAGATATTGGTAAATATCATATATCATTGTTTCCCCTCATTTATTTATCGAATAACTATTTATTAAAACCTTTATACCAGATCTGGAGAAAACAATGGTGAGATAGTCCTTAAAAAACTGACAATATAATAGAGAAAACAGAAAAATAAATAGGCATGACTGTAGTTGAATTATGCTCTGTGACCAATCTTATTTAGTTAAGCCTTATTTCTTTAGGACAAATCAACCACAGCAAAGATTTAGAATTCAGGTCACAGAGAGGCATGAGTGCAAAATACCACCCATATTATCCGGCCTCTGGCTCCATCTGTGTCCCTTGGGTTGCTCTTAAAGCCCTTAAGGCTCCTTTCTCCCAAACAAAATAAAATAAACAAATGCATCTCTGAGTATTCTATAAAATATCAGGAATAAATAATCCTTTCAGCAGACACACTAAATTGAACAATGTAACAGGCATTCTTAGTTATATTTATTTAAGGCTGCTCTCTGTAAAACCTTATTTTAAGAATAAAAATCTCAAATAAAATATGAAAAGAAAAAAAGATTCTTCAAGCTGACCTGGAATTTTGGGGCCAAAGCAGCTAAAAACAAAACAAAACAGAAAACTGAAGCCCCTGCATGATTCATGACAAATCCTCCAGGTCCCCCAGGTGACCATGCATTCCACTCACTTTCAAGAGTCAGAATGCAGATGACCCATCCAGAAGGGTTCACAGCCCTCTGAAGTACAATGCCTCTCAAAGAGATTTTCCAAGTTACAGTTCCTCCTGTTGGATAGCTAGGCAATGCCTTCTAGGTCGAGAGGAAAGCTACTGAACAGCAGTGTTCTTCTTCCCCCAATATCAAAGTTGTACTCCAAAGGGAAACATAGTACTTACTCTTAGTCTTCCTCTCTCCTTGGGGTTACCTTCATCCTTTTATAGGGCACACTGTCATTCTGAGTTACAGGCCAATATCGATTATCACTCTCTTTTCAGGATTTGAATTCTGAAATTTGGGGTACCCCTTTAAGAGTTCTTCCAGTATTGTCTAGAGCACTTTGTTTACTCAGTTCCTTGAACAGGACACTGAGATGGGCTTGTGTCAGCAAAATCTTGTTCCCAGACTTCTGGTATCAGGGACCACTAGTTTCTCCAGTTATCTTAGTAGGTAAAGGGTTAATTATTGCATTATTTCGCTTATGAAAAACTGTAGACCTACTTTTTCCCCACCCTGTACATTTCTTTTCATGCTCATCTGAAGATATCTTTATTGATTTGAGAGAAAGAAAGAGAGACACTGATAGGTTGCCTCCCCTATACACCCTGACTGGGGATGGAACCCACAACCTAGGTATGTGCCTGGATGGGGAATTGAACTCGCAATCTTTTAGTGTATGGGATGATGATTCAACAAACTGTGCCACCTGGCCAAGGCCCCACCTTGTACTTTTAATATTGTGAATCTCTAAGGGAAGGGGCATAGTTTATAGTGTTTTCTAAATATATATAGCCATAGGACACTAAATTTGGTCCAAGGACCTCATGTGGACATTGCTCTGAAGAAAACACTCGCTTGTTGGCATCTTCAGGACTGAACCAGCTTCTGTAACAGCTCTTCAATAAGCAGGTCCTACCTGAAGTTCACAGCTAGCTCTCACTCACATACCTCTGCCACCTCCACGTTTAAAGATGCAGCCTTACACCCTTTGTCAAGGCTGATTTAGCAGATGATAAAACACGAGAAAAATATGATAAGCACTTATTGGTCATGTTAACTAATTTTATATCATCTAATACATTAACTCGGTCCCAGATTTTTCTTGGTTCTTCGAAGACTTCTGCCAGAGAGAATGCTTGGAGCACTTGTTCCCCGATGCCCTTGTGACTATTTCCATCCTATTTAAATCTGTTTTCAAAATAAAGCATGGTCAGGACCTGCTTTAAATGTTCAAGCAGGGTCTAAATGCTTTCAGAAGGCTCTGTGAAACATCGTCCATGCCCAGACCCCCGACGTATTTATAATATTCCTGATGCATCTTTTCTTCCTGAACCTTTATTTTTTAGATATTCATTCCATCCTTCTCTCCAGGGAGTACAACCAATACTAAACACAGAGGCAGTCTTTCCTGGGGAGCTCCCAAAGGATGTACAGCCTATGGGCAAAGTTCTGCTGTGTCTAATAGCAGTGGCTCATGGGCCAGATGACAGAAGCTTCTCAATCCCATCCAGATGAGCAGAGAGGGCTACATTTGCTATAACTGCTGTCCTGAAATCCAATCCTTGTGATTCTGAGAACAAAACACCAAGTACACTTAAAGGGAAAACTAAAGACCTTCCTCACAAATACCATCAATTCTGGCATCAACTCCCAGGTAGGAAAACAGCAGCTAAATCCTTTGTGAACTTTTACCTGATTACCACAGTGCTCAAGGACACTGAATTTTAGCTCATCCCTCAACCAATGGCTTGGCAAGATAATTGTCTTTTTCTCTCTACCTTGAGTTTGAGAACAAGGTATAGTATCTGAATTGGGGTACATATAAAATTGATAGGACTAGCTCCTGGAGGTAAAAATACCTCGGACCACCGATGCAGTAATCTCTACTATAAAACATGCAGGTTTATGGGCATTGAAGAGGGGACATAGACCTGAGTTTCAGTGCAGCTCTAACACTTACTAGCTGTGTCCTTCAGCAAGTTTCGTAAACCCTTCAAGGACTTAGTTTTCTCAACTATAAAATGGGATGATGTCAAGATTGAAAAAATAATGAATGTAAACCCTTAACAAATGTCTAAACATAGTGAAAACTCCGTGTGTTATTTTTATAATACAACTATTTATTGGTCCAGAATTTTTTTATGTCATCATGGTTCTTCACCAGAGATTGATTGTGCCTTCTGAATAGTCTCTACTGCAGCAACAGCAGTTCAGGACATACACTTTTGGAAGGGTTAATTTCTCAACCTCTGACCGCTTCCTGTCTAGAGGATCTCCTCCCCTAATGTTCCCATTCTGCATTCCAAAAGCTCTCCAGGCTTGCTTTCCCTCTTCACATGCCCCTTGCAAAATGAGTTTCCAGCTGATCGTGGGCTTTGCCTTACACTTTCTGGCCTTTCTAACTCTGCCCCGGCTCTTTCCATTCTGCTGCCATCTTTGTAAGGAATGAAAGCTTGAGGGAAGGGAGAGAAAGGACAAATGACTCTTGAGAGGGAACTCTCAAGAGCTCCAAACTCATAATCAATTCAAGGAATCTTGACAGATATTCAGCGGGCCACCACTGTGAGTTGGACACAGCTAAGAAAGGTTTTGTCGAGGAGGTATAATTTGAAGAAGAGATAGAGTTTGTCTAAATGGAGAAGCAAAAGCAAAAGAGAGAGGGAAAATGAGGAAAAACAATTCTGCAGAGTTTTAGAAAAATCTTGAATTTGGCACTTTAAGATCCATATTTGATGCTTTGCTTTTGCATCACTTTAAGATCCATATTTGATGCTTTGCTTTGTCTGCTTTGCTTTTCTAACTGTAATCTTGGTCAAAGTACTTAGACACCCAGGGTTTCGGTTAATCCATGATGCAGGTATGATCTGATAATGTGAACTCAAACAAATTCTTGAGAAGTTGCTTATAAAAATCAGATGTATTGTATTAAATAGATGAGACTTTAGTAGATATACTTACTTGTAAATTTTTAATTTGCATATTGTATATAGTGCCCAGCTATTAGTGTTTGAAAGTATAGTGGAATCCTGATTTTTAAAAAAAGCATGAAATCAGACCCACAATTCTCATTAAGATATTTTCAGAAGCCTACTATGCACTGGAAAGCTCATACCTTAGTAGTTTGTCGTTCTCTCATATCTGATTTGTACTAAGACTGCTTTAAGGTGTTTCAAGAAATTTGTTTTACCAAAGAACATAATTATACCAGAAAGGCTCCTGATTATACAATTTTACCCATTTAACATATATTCTCCTGAGAACCAGAAAAATACAAAAAGTCCAAATAGTTTAAAATTTGGGAAGCAGAAAATATGATAAAAATAAAAAATCATTTTTCTATTTAAAAATTTTTGATGACATATTTTTGCTAATATCATTATTAATTATTTCATATTCCACTGTGGCTATTATGTCACTTTTCTTTGAATAGTGAACATTTAGTTTGTTATATTTTCACTAGTGCAATTAAACTTGTAACAAATGCCCTTGTGTAAAATTTACGTCCATAGTTATTATATTTTATTTAAAATCACCATGAAGGAAAGAGAATAGATATTCATCTTTTATAGATTTGAAAGTCGACTTCAACCCTCAGTTTTTATGCAAATATGAGTATTAAAAATACAATTTTTCTAACAAACTAGTGAAAGTGATTCATTTCCATTGGCAACTTACTTGGGACCTTGTCCATCAAACATGGCATTTCCCTAGAAAGGTTTTACCTATTTTTCTGAGAATATTTCACTTGCTGAAGAACATACCTGATCTCAAGATAAATGTACATCATGTAAGTTCTGGGAGAATTAATTTTCAAATATTTAATTCCAGAATTTAATTAGATCACCTTCAAGGCAGATTTAGTGAATGTTCACAGACTGGGTGTTCATGAGATAAAAAAGGATTTTCCCAAGAACTGATGATCATGTCTGTGTCTTTACTCAAGGTTTGTTTTTCTGAGTGTGTCTGGCATTTGTGAAGAACAATTGTAAAACATCAAAAAGATAAAATGATGAATGAATATGAGCCTTTGATTAAGAATTAGGAAGGATTAACATTCCTTTACAAATTCTGTTAGAAAATTCATCTAGGGTTATATGAGTTATACATTTGTCCTGGTTAAGGGACATCAGTTGAATATATTTATTTTAATGGGATTGGCTTTTTTAATATTACTCGAAAGATTATTTTTACATATTTAATTAGTATATTATTTGTTCAGTGGTTTTTCTCTTTAATAGGAACTATCACATCAGAAATTATTTATTCTAACTAGGTGGAATACTGCATATATTTTTAAAATTATAGTTATAATTTTTATACATTAAAATATATATTTATAATTATATTTTCAATTATAGTTGATATACAACATTATATTAGTGTAAGGTCTACAAATGCATGATTAGATGTCTGTTCCCTTCCCTGCAAGTGTTCAGCGGAGAGTGAAACACACGGGAGGCTTTGCAGCGCTGCAAGCCTGGGGAGAAAAGGAGAGTGCCCCTCCAAGGAGGACACTCCCATTCCCAGGTTTCCAGGGTTTTTATTGAGGCTGGTTACTAAGGGTGCATAGAATTGCTAACAGTTGCATCTGTTCCTGGGGTAGGTGAGGAGAGGGGTGAGAGAACGGTCAGGTAATGTTTACCAGGACAACCAAGAGGGAGGGAACACTGGTTCCCCTTCAATGGCTGCGTTCGTACCAAATTCTGTGTTCGGAACCCTGCTCTTGGTGTCACAGGTACCCATACCAAGGGACTCGAACTCTCACAATTAGACATTCATATAACTTACACAGTGATCACACTGATAATTCTACTACTCATCTGACAAAATATATTACAATATTATTGACTACAATAATACTTTACACCCATGTGACTACTCTGCAACTACCAATATGTACTTCTAAATCCCTTTACCTTTTTTATCCTCTACCCTCAACCACCCCTTCTATCTGGTAACCATCAATTTATTCTCTGTATCTATAAGTCTGCTTCTGTTCTGCTTATTTATTTATTTTGTATTTAGATCCCACACATAAGTGAAATCATCTGGCATTTGTTTTTCTCTGGCTGACTTATTTCATTCAGCACAATACCTTCTACATCCATCCATGTTATTGTGGAAGGCATGATTTTTTTTTTAATGGTTGAATCATATTTCATTTTGTGTATTCACCACTTTTTTCTATTTATTTATTTATGGACACTTAGAAACTTTTATATCTTGGCTATTGTGAATAATAATGCAATGAACATATGGATGCATATGTTTTTTCAGTTTAGTGTCTTGGGTTTCTTCAGGTAAATACCCAGAGGTGGAATTTCTGGGTCCTTCTTTGTCTCTTGTTATAGGCTTTGTTTTAAAGTCTACATTGTATGGTATATGTATTGCTACCCCAGCTTTTTTGTTTGCTTGTTTGTTTCTATTTTCATAAAATAACCTTTACTTTCCATCTTTTTTCCATCCATTTACTTTCATTCTGTATATATCTTTCAATCTTAAGTGAATCTCTGTAGACAGCATAAGTAAGGGTCTTATTTTGTTATCTATTCAGCCACTGTATGACTTTTGATTGGAACATTTAATTCATTTATATATAAAATAATTGTTGATAAATATGAATTCATCGTAATTTTATTCATTTTTTAATCTTTTTTTTCTTCTTCTTCAAAAAAGATCCTTTAACATTTCTTGTAATACTGGTTTGGTGTTGATGAACTTTAGCTTTTTCTTATCTGGGAAGTTCTTTATCTGTCTCTCTATTCTAAATGATAGCTTTCCCAAATAGAGTAACCTTGGTTGTAGGTCTTAGCTTTATATCACTTTGAATATTTTGTTCCAGTTCCTTCTGGCCTGCAAACTTTATTTTGAGAAATCAGCCAACAGTCTTATGGGAGTTCCCTTATAGGTAAATAACTGCTTTTCTCTTGCTGCTTTTAAGATTCTCTCTTTGTCTTTAAACTTTGGCATTTAAATTATGATGTGTCTTGGTGTGGACCTCTTTGGGTTCATCTTATGCGGGACTCTGTGCTTCCTGGGCTTGTATGTCTATTTTCTTCATAATATTAAGGAAGTTTTCTGTCATTATTTCTTCAAAGAAGTTTTCAATTTCTTGCTCTTTCTCTTCTCATTTTGGTGCCCCTATAATGTTGGTTACTTGAAGTTATCCCAGAGGCTCCTTATACTACCCTAATTTTTTTAGATTTTTTTTTCTTTTTGATATTCTGATTGGGTGTTTTCTACTTCCTTATTTATCAAATCACTGATTTGATCTTCTGTTTCTTCTGTACTGTTAATCCCCTGTCAGGTATTCTTCAATTCAATTAGTACATTTTTCATTTCTGACGGGTTCTTTTTATGTTCCCTATCCCTTTGTTAACATTCTCACCAAGTTTCTCTGTTCATCTCCTGAAGTTACTGAGCATCTTTATAACCAGTGTTTTGAATTCTGTATCTATTAGTTTCCTTGCCTCCATTTAGTTCTTTTCCTGGAGATTTCTCCCCTTTTTACATTTGGAACATGTTGGTTTTGTTTTGTTTTTTCTTCTTATTTTGGCTGCTGTGTCTCCTGGGCTTGACAGAGTGGCCTTATATAGCAGGTGTCCTATAGAGCCCAGTGGCACAGCCTCCCAGTTCACCTGCACTGAGTACTTCAGGTGTGCCCCCTCACCCTGTGTGGGCTATGTGTACCCTCCTGTTGTAGTTGAGCCCTAACTGTTGTTGACATGTCAGTGGGAGTGATTTACCCCCAGGCTAATGGCTGTGAAGACTGGCTTAAACCATTGTGGAGGATCTGCTGTGCAGGAGCTGAGCCCAAGAAGCAGAACTCTCTTCAGTGTGGCTCAATTATACACCATGTCTACCTGTTGAGTATGTCACTTGTGCACAGGGTTGTGTGGTGTCTCAGTGTGGCCTGAAGTTGTCCATCAGATAAGGTGACTCTGGGGTCTCTCTGGAAGTACAGACCAAGTTCAGCTGCTACCTATGTCCTGCCCGGGGCCACTTGGCCTGAGCTAAAAAGCAATATACAGATGGCTGCTACTTATGCTGGGCTTCGAGGTTCCCAGGAGAGGTCAACCTGTGAATCAGGCTCAGTAGCTGCTAGTGTCAGGCCTGGGCCCACTTAGCAAGATTTACAGGGGCATGCCAAGACCAGGTTCTGCTTGTTTGAGAGATTTTAGGAAGGTCATCAGCATGAGGTAAGACAGACCATTTTTATGAAAAAGCCAATGAAAATGACTTAGGTGGGTCTAAATTTTGGGTTTGACAGGGTGTCAAGGAATCACCAGGGTAAGGCAAACACTGTCAGCCAGGTTTGATGGAGATTCAGATACTGCTCCCATCCATTGGTTCTGTGGGGTAAGGGCTCTGCAAAGAAACAATGGCCTCTGCCAGCATTTCTGCCTGGGAGAAAGCCATGCTTCCAGCCCTCACTGTGATGCCAGGTAATTCAGTTTCACCCCATATGTCCCTGGTGCCTTTGAGACTGCTGCGCAGCCCTGGAACTCAGAGTGAGTGAGTCTAACCTAGTTTGTGTGCAGGCCCTTTAAGGGGCATTTCTGAAACTGCAGCAGTCCTCCATCTCACTCAGCCGCAATCCCAGCTGGCTTTCAAAGCCAAAAGTTAGGGGAACTTCTCTTCCAGAATCCTCAGCTGGGGACCTGGTGTGGGACTGAGACACCTTGCTCCTCAGGGGAGACCTCTAAAACTGAGATATCCCTCTTGAGTTTTGACTGCCACACTTGGGTGTGGGGCCAGCTCATTCCAAGTTTCTGCCCCTTATACCAGTCTCGATGTGGCTGCTTCTTTTTATCTTTAGTTATAGGACTCGTATTCAACTAGATTTCAGGTGGTTCTAACTGATGGTTGTTCTATAGTTTAGTTGTAATTTTGATGTGGCCGTCAGAGAGTCCAAGCCCTGTGTTTACTGATATAGCCATCTTGATTGGAAGCCTGCATATTGTATAATTTTCATTAATCCCAAATCTAATTTGCCATTTTAATTCACCTTTATAAAATGTTAAAAGCACCTAGTGGGGGCTGTTAAATGAGCCATTAAGGTTATCAATGGTCAATTAATCAAAATGATTTAATATTCTTTTAACTGAATAATAGCTATACAACAATAGTATACACACATGTATAACTACAAAGTAATAACCATGCAACAAGCATCATTTAGTATTGAAAAATGCCTTTTGATTTCAAGGAATAAGTTAAATAAGGTTTATCTATACATGCTTATGTTTTCCAAACTTCTGGAAATATGTTGCATTTCAATATATTTATTTGTTATATAAAAGTAAATAAAAGCTGTCTTAAGTATAAGCTAAAACTGGTTGCTTTCCAAAGGTAACTAATTACATTAATAATATCTAATTGTATACTGTTGCTAGCGCAGTTGCAACAGCAGCATTGAATGCACTTGGGTGTTGCTCTGCACTGGAGTGTATCTACTAAAGCTACAACTTTAGATGGAAAAAGGCTTTCTCTCTCTGTAAATATGTTATCTTCAACAAATACTTATTGAGCATCTGCTCTGGGCTCAGATAACATACTAAGCCCTGGAAATATGGGCATGAACACACATGATCCTGGGTCCCCAGAGCTTAGGTTGTAGTGGATACTAAGATAAGCACACTGGTAAGATGAGAAATAGTGCAGAGTTCCTGCTTTCAGGTTATCTAATCTCCAGCAGGCCACTTAATTTCTACACCTGCATCTCAGCAGTAAAAGAAGGTTGATGATAGGACAAATCACATAGAGTTGTGAGGACTGAATGAGACGAGAACTGGCACAGTGGCTGGTCTATTGTGGGTGCTCAATAAATGTTGGCTAATACGGTGATGGCAACACTGTTCTTTGTAATATGGACTTTTGGGTAACTGCTCTGGGTTAAGTGTGAAATGTTCATTTTATGGGCAGGAACAGAATATTTTCTGGCTGGGGACTAATGAAAGAGTCATTAATGGAGAGCTGGAAATAAGAGGAGGCTTTTGCTATTGTATATTGTAACACACGTGGGAAAAACTTCATAACCAATCATGAGATACAGCAGCAGCATCTAAGAGGAGACAATAAAGGGCTGGTGAGAGCAGAGTAGCACACCTCCACTAGAATGGCACTGCGTGGAGGGTGGGGAACCATGCTGTGTCAGCCTGCTTGAAATCATTGAGGTAAATGCAAAAAGTCAGCTTCTGCTGCAGAACCCAGAAAAGGGACAGGGGGCAGAAAGGGAAAGGGAAAAGGAGGGTAGCGAAAATTGAGTCGTGCTGGAGCACAAGTGAAATAAATGTGTTACAGTAGCTCAAAGAAAAAAGACTCAGCATCAGAATAAAAGTATATAAGGGCATATAGCATGGGCAGGATTGATTATAGGGACTTACTTTAATGCTGGTAAAAACCACTAAGAGGAGATTGAGGCCCAAAAAGATAAGGGAACTTGACCAAATCTCACACGTGATAAGTTCAGAATTCTCATGTCAGACAAGGTGGAATTGATCAAAATGTGGAATAGAATACAATAAATTAGCAGAAGACAATCTTAGTACTTGTGATTTAAAAGGATTAGAGGATTCACATATTCTGTAGAAAAAGTGAACATAAGAAATAAGTTACAGTCATGTGCTTCATAATAACATTTCAATCAATGATGAACCACATATAACACAGTGGTCCTATCAGATTACAATGGAACTGAAAAATGCCTAATGCTCAGTGACATTGTAACTGTCATAATGTCATAGCACAGCTCATTACTCATGTATTTGTGGTGGCTGCTGGTATAAACAAACCTACTGCAGTTGTATAAAAGTGTAGAAAATACCATTATATACAGTATATCATACTTGACAATAACAACAAATGGCTATGTTACTGATTTATGTATTTACTATACTATACTTCTAACCATCATTTTAGAGTGCACTCTTTCTCCTTATACAAAAAGAAGTTTGCTGTAAAACAGCATGCCATGTTACACGGGCAGAAGCCTCATATATCTTGTATTTACCACATCTCTTGATTACATCATTCTCTCTTGTGCTTGAATGAAGCTCATATCGTCTTTTACAGTAACATTCTCTACAGGCTTATAGCCTAGTAGCCATAGACTATACCATATAACCTAGGTGTATAGCAGGCTATACCATCTAGGTTTGTGTAATTATATTTTTTGATGTTCACACAATGACAGAGTCACCTAACTATGCATTCCTTAGAATGAATCCTCATTGTTAAGAGGCACAAAATTGTATAATTTTAAAAAAGGATATGTGAGTCTCTTTAATTTTCGTTTGAATCAAGGGTAGAATATCACTTTGTTATAACTGCCATGAGACATAGAGGGCAATTTGAAGTTTGTTCTACAAGTGAGAATAAAGGTAAACACACCTCCTCTTTCTTTTACCATGAAAGCTGGTTAAAACACACACACACATACACACACACACACACACACACACGCACACACACACACACTACTGTGTGGTAGATAAAGCTATGAATTAGGAGACCTGGGTTCTGGTGAATTTTTTGGAAGTAATATGCTTTTCCTGGACTTCAATTTCCTTATCTGTAGGTATTATATAAATGAATATTTTCATTTATATTTTTATAGGCTCTAGAATATAAGCTGATGTTTCATATATTAAATACTTATTTGTCTATTTTTAATGAAAGTATACTGCAAAACTTCAGAGCAGTGGCAAATAAATGTATACAGGGATGAAACAAAAATAATCTGTCAGTAAAAAAATATCAGTTAAAGTCTGGAGATAAACTGCCTGGATTTTTATTTATTCTCAAATCCTGGTTCTGTGTAGTCTCTTCCTGGACAAATTACTCAACTTCTTGTTCCTTAATTTCCTCATAAAATGGGAATAATAATATTATATTCATCATAGTGTTTCTGTGATAATTAAATAAGTTAATATGTGTAAACCTTCTAAAAGCACAGCCTGCATATAAGAAGTGCAAAATTGCTACTGTTTCATTGAAGAGATGGAACTATTGTGAGTTAACTATTAAAGGTAGAAAAAAATTGAAGAAAGATTCCAGACAAGAAAAATAGCATGTAGAATGGAAGAAGCAAGAGAAGTAGGTATGAATTTGGCACTTGTGCATAGAAGATAGTTGCACCATTTTCTAGAGTAGAAAAAAATGAGGAGTAAATAACAAAGAGTATTAATTTCTAGTCCTGTACAGACATTTTCACTAGAAGAATTAGGGAATTTTGAGGTAACTACTGAGGACATTATACCTAACTCTGTGAAGATAACAAATGGAAATATGGTGGAGGTCCTTAAAGGGGA
This sequence comes from Mormoops blainvillei, assembly GCA_004026545.1. Taxonomy (NCBI): domain Eukaryota; kingdom Metazoa; phylum Chordata; class Mammalia; order Chiroptera; family Mormoopidae; genus Mormoops; species Mormoops blainvillei. Next base: position 4,213 of record PVJD01007965.1, on the reverse strand, counting down.
ATGGCATAACAAATATGACTTTTTGTTAAACATATAGGGTCTGGCACAAATAACACCCTGCTGGTAACCTATACCAAACCTTTTATTCCAAAACCATAAGCATGTAATTCTGTAACATAACAATATCACACTCAAGCATACCATATGACGCTTTAGGTGAAATGTTCAAATTGTTGTCCATCTCATGTGAAACATTTATGTAGTCTACCAACCATGCTCAATGGCACTTCTGCTGAATTCTGTGCATTTATTGGTACCACTTGGCCAGAGTTCTCTGCAAAAGTAAGGCAAAATATAATGAGTATTTTTTAGGAAAGAGTAGCTCTTATGTACTCCGAAAATTTCAGTGCTGGAGACAGTGTGGCCCAAAGGTTGGGCCATGAAAAAGAAAACCTTTTCTTTGGGTCATTCCATGTAAATCATAGGTTGGTGCTACTGAGGTCACTAGAAAGAGTTAGCATTGTATTGTAATGGTCTGTTGTGTGGAGGAGTTTTCTATCAGCTTTTTTGAGGTTTTTGTAGATCTTTTTGAAAACATGTGTCTCTAGTTCAAATGATAGCCAAGTAATCTGGGAGAGGAATAAGTAATTAATTTCACTAAACAAGCTTTCCACTTTAGTTGTAGGAACTATAGAAATATTTATAAAATATATGTTAAGTTCTTCACAAATTATTATGCTTATTCCTTTTTAATAAATGTTTATTGCTATAAAAGATGTCCCCAACAATAGCATGTCACCTGAGCCCGTGTAATGCCAGTGACTGAGTAGGCATTGAGTCATAATTTTGCTCTAGGTCTGTTAATTTAGGCTTTCCAAAGAGTGCCCATAAGAATTCAACTACAATATTTTCAACTCATGTACCTTTGCATTTACCACCTCAGTTGATTAAAGTTTTATTTTATATCATAAAGGAGTAAATATTGAATTATGTAAATATTGCTCTACCTACGGGAAATCATTCATAGTCATTTTAAAACATGTAATCTTGAGATCCAAGATGGAGAAGGCATAAATGGAAGCTACACTAACTTCCTTCCAGGACCAATCTGGAATTACAATGAAGCGTAGAGATTATTTCTGAATAACCAACTGGACAATAGCAAGATAGAAGCCTTATAGCCAAGGACAGACAGATGAAATCACTTCACCACAAGACTGGTATGGAATGAACAGGAGGTGTTAGAGTGCTGGATAGGCTCCCAAGGGGGGCAGCTGAAGTTTCAGAAGGACATTTCAGCAGCTAGGGGATTCCTTCTGAGAACTGTGGGGTCTAAACCCCAAGCTGGGTTTCCCAGCCTATAGCACCAAAGCCAGAAAGGAACCTAGATAAACGTCAGTTGTGAAAAGCAGCAGGGTTTGCTTTTCACAACAGCTGGGGACACAGATTGCCTCTTAAAAGACAGTGTACAAAATTTTGTTTACAGCCACTTACACTGGGCTCTGGCAGAGGGAGGGAAGAGTGGACTAGAGACACTTGAGGAAGAGTCTGGGGTTGCTGATTCTGGGGAGAGGACTGAAGGAAAAGCTGCCAGGTTCCCTGTGCTGAGACATTTCCCATACTACAGCAGCCATTTTTCTTAGGCAGAACACACCTCTCCAAGTGACATTGACCTGAGGGGAAGCAACAGCTCTTCCCACAGGAATTACCCTACACCACCCAGTGGTGCTTTAGACAAACTGCTGATTATAGCTTGAGACTCTAACACTGATCAGTTTAACAACTAAGGTGGAAAATACAAAGCAGCAACTAAAATGGGAAGACAAAGAAACAAACACCAAACAAAAGAACAAGAGAATTCTCCAGAAGAAAAACTAGATGAAATGGAGGCAAGCAATTTATCAGGTAGAGAGTTTAGAGTGATGATTATAAGGATACTCAACAGCATGAAAAAAGACAGAGAAACTATAAAAAAGGACAAGCCATAAATAAAGAATGCAATATCTGAAATAAATAATACACTGGAAGGTATAAACAGTAGGTTAGATGAAACAGAGGATCAAATCAGTGATTTGAAAGACAAAATAGAAAAAAACAGCCATATACCATGATCAAGTGAAATTTATTCCAGGAATGTAAGGTGGTTACAACATTCGTAAATCAATAAATGTTATATACCACATAAACAAAATTAAGGATAAAAACTCCATGATCATATCAATAGATGCAGAAAGAGCACTTGATAAAATCCAGCAGCCATATAATGATAAAAACTCTCAACAAAGTGGGATTAGATGGAACATACCTTAATGTAATAGAGGCCATATATGACAAACCTACTACCAACATCATACTCAATGGACAAAAAAATACAAGTGCTTCCCTTAAGATCAAGAACAAGTCATGGATGTTTGTTTTCATCTCTTTTATTCAATATAGTACTGGAAGTACTAGCCACAGCAATCAGACAAGAAGGAGAAAAAAAATGCATCCAAATTGAAAAGGAAGCAAAACTATCTGTGTTTGCCAATGACATAATACTGTACATAGAAACTCCAAAGATTCCACCAAGAAACTACTAGATCTGATAAATGAATTCAGCAAAGTATCAGGATACAAAATTAATATCCAAAATTACTTGTGTTTATGCCAACAACCAACTCACAGAAAGGGAAATTAAGAAAACAATCCCATTCACAATTGCTTCATAAAGAAAATACATAGGAATAATCCTAACCAAGGATGTAAAGATCTGTACTTGGAAAATTGTAAGACAGTTAAGAAAGAAATTGAAGAAGATGCAAATAAGTGGAAGCACATACCATGTTCATGGATAGAAAGAATTAACATAATTAAAATGTCCATACTACCCAAAGCAATATATAGATTCAAAACAATTCCTATCAAGGTTCCAATGATGTATTTCACAGAACTAGAAAAAATATTTCAAAATTTACATGGAACCACAAAATGCTCCACATAGCAACAGTGATCCTGAGAAAGAAAAAGTTGGAGGAATCATGCTACCTTATGTCATACTATACTATAAGACCATAGTAATTAATGCAGGATGGTACGTGCATGAAAACATACACATAGATCAATGGAACAGAATAGAGTGCCCAGAAATAAACCCACACCTTTATAGTCAATTAATATTTGACAGAGGAAGCAAGCATGTACAATGAACTGAAGACAGACTACTCAATAAACGAGTGGGAAAATTGGACAGACAGATGCAGAAAAATGAAACTAGATCACCTCCTTATACTACACACAAGAAAACATTTAAAATGGATCCAAGACCTAAATATTACACCTAAAACCATAAAAATTCTAGAAGAAAACATAGGCAGCAAAATCTCAGACATTGCTTGTAGCAATATCTTATCAGATATATCTTCCCAGGCAAGATAAACAAAATAAAAAATAAACAAGTGGGATTACATCAAACTAAGAAGGTTTTGCACAGCAAAAGAAATTATCAACAGAATAAAAAGACAGCCCACCGAATGGGAGAACATATTTGCCAATACATCTAATAAGGAGTTAATATACAAAATTTATAAAGAACTTACAAAACTCAACACCAATAAAACAACCAATCTAATTAATAAATGGGGACAGGACCTGAATAGACACTTTCCCAAAAAGGACATACAGATGGCCAATAGACATATAAAAAGAAGCTCAATATCTTTAATCATCAGGGAAATGTAAATTAAAACCACAATGAGATATCATCTCACACCTGTCATAATGGCTATCATTAATAAATCAACAAACAACCAGTACTGGTGAGGATATGAAGAAAGGCGAACCCTTTCATACCATTGGTGGGAATTCAGATTGGTCCAGCTGTGGAAAGCAGTATGGAGATACCTCAAAAATTAAAATGGATCTGCCTTTTGACCCAGCAATCCCACTTCTGGGAATATATCTGAAGGAACCCAAAACACTAATTTAAAAGAACATAAGCACTCCTATGCTCATTGCAGTGTTATTGACAATCATCAAGATATAGTGTCCATCAGTAGATCAGTAGACAAAATAACCATGGGATATTTACACAAGGGAATACTGCTGGGCCATAAAAAAGAAGAAAGTTTTAGCCTTTGAGACAATATGGATGGACCTTGAGAAAATTATGATAAGTGAAATAAGCCAGTCAGAGAAAGACAAATACCATATGATTTCATTCATATGTGGAATCTAATGAACAAACTAAACTAACGAGGAAAATGGGGACAGATTCAGAGAGAACAGGATGACA